>JACCGJ010000149.1:56308-85347 GCA_013407085.1 Atriophallophorus winterbourni
AATTAGATTTTTGTTTTTCTTCAAACAGCTTAACCTTAGCCCAGTTAGTTATGTACTTTTACGTATGTGGGCCGCTGTGTCCACTGACCTTGACCGTGTTCACTTGTATCAGATTGACGTGGATACACACTGTGTGGAAAATCGGCCACTGATCCTGGTCATTCCCACGAGACGTGACACACTGTAGTCGTACTACAGGCTGTTTAGCGGTAAGGTCAAATAAGTGGTGGTGGGTTGACTGCTACTTAATCATGTTCCCTGTCCTGACTATCACCCTTGGTCTGACGAAGCTTCTGTGTCAGAAGTGAAACGTTACCCAAAAACTACTCTAACCGATTGCACCAAATTTCTCCTTTGTATTATGAATCACGATCGGTCCCAAACATATTCCAATCGATTGGTACTCTGTTAGTATTAATTACGAGAATATCGTTGACTTGGTTTTGTAATTCAATTGTGTAAACCATCTGAAGCATGAGCATTCGTTATAATTAAAAGTTGTATGTTACTGCCAGTACAAACCGGCCACTATAAAACTGAGTGACTTTTCTGATCATGCTAGTAAATACAATCATTCTGGTGCTGTTTAAAGGGGAGAAGTTATTGTCCTAGTCGGGAAACTATACTGCAGATTAGGCTGGTAGCAATCTTCATAAATATGTGTAGATGCCTCAAGGATACATAAACTCACGTGTGATATAGAATTTTGTATAATTGAAGGACACAAATTGTCAGCTTGCACTTGTGGACATGCACTAGATTGAATGGTAGGTTATGTAGGTTAAGTTCTATCGTTTACACCTATAGCTCACTTGCTATACATCGATGTTTATTGACTCTTGATAAACGGTGATTTTAATGCATGTCGCTGAATCTTAAAAACCAACGTACAAACACTGCTAGAATGAATAAATATTTTCTGGCCCATTACGATGCTGCTTTGAAATGCCGACGTGAGCCAGAAATACGAGGTCAGTGATGGAATACAAACACATCTCAATTTCAAGTTTTATTATTGCAAATTTCAATCGGATTACCACTAATCACAGAATAGGAAAGGTTCTTATTTTTTACATAAGGGAGAAACCTTGCCAGGATGTCGGAATTCTTCAGGACTATTAATGGTATTGTCATTTCATTAGAGCTCATGTCGTGTACAGTGTATGCTGATTACGCTTGATTTGCTAGGTGCGAATTCAAAGAGAGCACCAGCCATGGAGTAAAAAATATCTGTCGCAGTTCCAATGGAAAAGCCGTATGTGCAATACAATGAGTGACCTTGAGTAAGAAAATCAGATGATAGGGCATAGGGTATTAAGAAAAGTATGTATGAGATTAGGCCATCTTTGTGCGAGGATACTCTGGTCAATCACCTTAATCGTTCAAGGTTTGAATAAATTGTAGTATTATATTCCGCTAAGATATGGAATGGCACGTTATTCGTTTGTAGCAACGGTACACTAAGTTAGTTCAAAACCGCGTATTTATACGTCATCATCAATAGGATTCTTTATGATATAAGAACACCCACCAGCAAAATCTAGAATAGTAGAAACATACAACTAGTACCCGAATGGACCCGAATAAACTCAAAATGTACTGAAATAAAATTTGTAAATTAGCACGTTTTATTCCAAGGGTATTATTGATAAACGTTGAACGGGCACTGATTCTGTGCATCCATGGTTCATATCGATTGAAGCAAATGGTAAACGAGTACTGAATGCGAGCACTTAAGATATGGGCAAAAGCGAAATTGAGCTAATCGCATATTTACGCAGTGCATCAATTTTCCACTATTCATGAGTTTGCTGTGTAAACAGAACTCAAATCAAAACAATAAATACAATATATTTAGATCAATTTTAAAATGAAGTTTGCTTTTCTCACTGTCCACAGAGTAAAGCGTTTAATGTTATTTGCATTATTTTTCAGGTTCCATTAATATTTACCCCGTAATTTTAAGAAAATTTCCCATATTGCAACCACTAGTACAGATGACTTGTTTGAAGCTGTTTCCTGTCCTTCAACATATAGCCAACTATTCACACAGAAGCTATAGAATTCCTCAAATCGTTTCGACTGCTCTGAAACACCTTCATCAGAAATTGTCTTTACCCATTCAATCCACTTTTCACACAATTGTGTGATTCCGCCCCGAATCTTGTTTGGTAATTCAAGGTAATTCAAGGTTTTTAATGGTCTAAAAAGCAATAAGCTCAACAATGACCATAGGAAGGTAAAAATTGAAATGTAAGTGTATAAACAAGATAAGGAATTAGATTAAGCAGTATATAAGTATTCGAGAAACGAATAATTTAATAAAAATTCGACTAATATCATTATATATATATCGCTTCATATTGAGATCAACATCTTCCACGCAATTACTTAAGCGGATTTAGTTTGTCCTTAATACTGTCCAGCAGAAATTTCGAAACTGATTTTTTTTATTTTTTAATCCTGTATCCTATGGTATACTGTAGCTGTTACCTACGTTTACCGAGAAACTAAATAGTTGACGCTAAACGTTGCTATATACAAGCGTGAAGCAGTTTGATGAGGTAAAGAAAGCAACTGAAATCATTGCCGTGGCATAAATGCAGGGGCACACGTAAAAAAGCATGACTGTTTTTTTAAAAAGTAACTAAATATCCAGCTTCCCAATGAATTACGTGGGATAAAGAATTTAATGAAAGCTCCAAAACGCATTTTCAAATACGGTTGGGACAAGTTTACGTTTGAAGACGTTTTACAAATTACATCGAGTATTGCCGTTCACACAAATGTTAAACTATTTTTAACTGACAGAAAGCAGCAAATTTATGATCTATCGTGCAAAGGAGACATCATTGTTCGTGAATCACATCCGCAATAAATTAATCCACATTGTCGCAACCTGATGAATACCGTTATTTCAAATAACACCGGATGATATTACAAGCAAAAGACATTCGATTTTTTTATTTATCACCTGTTTCCAAATCCTCCAACAACTCTCTGGTTGCAAAACCACCACTCAGGTGGCGCAAACTTCAAATGCTTAATATTGTGAATCAGACACCCACTCATCAGGCATTTATATGTTCATTTTTTCATTTTTATTTATGTTTGACGAGTTGTCTGTGTGCGGGATGGCCTTGCGACAATTTACTCGGAGAATTTACAATACAAGTAGCAAGCTGATGCAAGAGAGACATTGCGCCGTTGCAACAACATACCTAGTGGTCCGAGAGTTTGTGTGCAGATGTATACGTGTGCGTCTGTATGTGCTTGTGCGATTGTGTGTGTGTGCGTTTGTACACATATCTTTCTAAGCGTACCATCGTCACAATCGCTTTGTACGAAGTGACCGACTAGCCACCGGTAATGGCATGAGAATACTCGTTCAGTAAACGAGTGTGATCACTCGTGCAGGGAAATAATCAAACGAGATTGCTTGCTCGGAGATTTTCACGATAGATCGTTGGCAGATTAGGGAGGATTATCGAAGCGGAAAATTTGATTCGGCAACAAAATTCAACTGATTAGAACGTGCGCGAGTGAATAGAAAACAAAAAGCATGAAGATAATTTTTGACATTAACGTAATTAATGAAAGGTCATTTCCCATTTCAAGAAATTCAATTCAAGTATTTGAGAAAATTCTATGATTGTATCGAAGGTGATTTAGAACGAATCGTTTGTGTTCTCGCTGTCATTTTGTGAACTTTGCACGAAACTTGATTTAGGCAATATAACAGACAGTGCCATACAAGTTCAAAGTTTCTTTAACATAGCTTCACTGCTTTATACAGTGTGGATCCTGATCGGATGGTCCTTACCTGATGAGTGCAAACAGCACGAAACATGTCGTGTGGTGTATATGATGGAAATGCTTGCAAATGATAATCAATATATACAAAAATGCTTATTTGCGTTCATTTCCATCACACAGACACATCCCACGACAGGTTTCGTGCAGTTTGTATTCACAAGCTACGGACATACGATCAGTATCCGCGTGCGCTTGTAACAATGGAAGCATCGTAAACAAGTTGCGTTTGTATGCCACTGTTAGATAAGGTTGGTACGACCAACCTGTTCAATCACATGAGCCCCCGCTCATGTAGACTGGGTTCAAAACCCATGACCATGATTATAAAAACACATTTGCATGCATCTTCATCACACACACACCACGACCAGTTTCGTGCTGTTTGCACTCATCAGGTAGGGACAGTAGGATCAGGATCCGCATTATGCTTTTTACCTTGTCAGCAGAGACCACCGAACATATTTACCGAAAGAGGGGTGTAGGGGATGGGAATAGGATCACCACAATATATTGAACAATAATATGTTACAAAAGTGACAATATAATGCTGTTGCTCAGATTTCAATTCCACTGTAATATTGCATATTTTAAAAATTTACTCTATCGCATGACAAGTTTGACAGTTAACCTACAAATTAATTGCAAAACTATTTAACTTCACAGCGAGTATTCAAATTGACTCTGAGTGGCATTACGTCGTTATGGATTTTTTACTTCTTCGTAAACTTGAATGTGCTACAGTAATTGTGAAATTAAATTTTTCCCATAAATTCTGGAATATAGAATCTTAAGCGTAAAGATAACAATGTAAGAACAGATCCAATTGACTGAATCCTGAAACAACCTTGAAATGTGAATGTGGTGAGTTAGGAAAGAACATTTTTTTATTGTTAACAAGGTTTTCGGTGAATTGGTGATTTCAGTTTGAGTGACTTGATTAAACTTCGCAGGTTAAAGTTTGGACTCTAAACATCGATGTATCCTTAGTGAATTTAATATGTGAATGTCATTATAAAGTACCGAAATTTCAGATTATTATTATACATTATCAGCGTACATTCCTCCATGGGAAACTGGTTTTTTGCGAATTCAAATTTATTTAATATAGTATTTCTTCCCCATATCCTTGATTTGTTTAATTACACAAATATGTCAGAATTATTAAATCGTTGTTGAACTGTGGGAATTGCGAGGGCTAATTGAACGGACCAAACAGCTGTTACATACCGGAGTGCCAGATAGAACTATTTTCCAAAAGAGTGTTTTGTTGCATCACAGTCCCAATTGAAAATCGTTTTCTTTGTTTTGCAAAATGGATTACGAATTTAAATGTTGTTTCTTAACTGTTCACCACGTAAACAATCACCTAATTGCGTGGCCAGCCAACAATTAGCATATTTGCAATATTTTTTGGAAGATTTATTTTTCACGAAAAAACCTTTGTTATTCGGTTTCTGGTATTGCCGAGCACTTTCATTCAAGTTGATCTGCTGTTGAGATCTCGTTACATAATAATGAAGTTTAACGAAATAATTTCATTGTTCTGACTCACAGACGTCGTTGACTGAAAATGCTTGGTTCATAGATATAAAAATGTGATTGCAAAATTTATTAAGCGTGGCGGTGATAAAAACGATCCTTAAATGAGATATGCTGCCTCTGTCTAAACAAATATAGATCCTTAAGAAGAGTAGCGACATATGAAGTAGAAATCGCGATTATCTTGATTTGTAACTAGACGAGATGTAACTTGTTTTTATTTGATGTGCTTGTGAATAAATATCAGCATGTTTTGTCGTAAAAATAACCTTATATCATTTCCAATAGGATAATGTAATGTAATGTGTTATTGTTTATCTCAGTGAAATTTAGGATTTTAATTTGAGCCTGCTAGATATGGTTGGCACGACAAACCTGCTCAATCACATTGTACTCACACACAGACAGATGGGATTAAACCTTTGCATGAATTTGAATCACACACTGATCATGATCGTACTTGATCAATGCACGCAGCACGAAACCGGTCGTGAGTGTGTGTTTTATTGGAATGCATGCAAATGAGTAACTTTATATAGACATACAGTTCTTTCAGCCAATTTTATTTTTTAAATAAATCTATAGATATTATTCTGGGCTTTTAGTTTACATACTTATAAACATCTATCAATAAAACTGAAATTGTGTCTCAGATAAATGAGATATTTATCAAGCGTACTACAATGTACTGACAATTTGTCCATCCGATAAATAAGAATACCGAACCACGAAACATGTGTTGAAGTTTAATAATTGCTTTGACCCAGTGGATGTGCGTTGTTTGATCCAAGGCCATGCTTCACATTTCGAACTATCTGTCAGTGCGATTCCATGCTGAACGTTTGCAAAATTTGGATTTCTCTCATGATTAACATGGTAATCGAACTTAGAAGTTGAACCCACATTTGATTCGGGTTGGTAAAACGGACCACGATTTTCAAAAACAGAATCAAATAATGATTCCTGGTCAAGCGCGCGTGGCACTGATGGATGACCAAGGTTTATGTGTTGCTCACAGATGGTGTAAGTGCTCACACGGTAATATAACGGATTAAATATTCGGTATGATGGAATTAAAACTTTATATTATCATTACCAGTAAACGCTATTTGTATTGTCTCACCTTTCGTTGAGGAGACCTCTCCGATCTTCCATCTACAGTTACACACGCCTGTGTTACTTACGAATCAATCCTGGTAGTGGCGGGTGATTTCAGGCACACCTCCGAAAGAATCTGGGCACTCGTTTCGACTTGGTCGACTATCGCCCTGTTATATTGATACTGATACTGATACTGATACTGATACATGTTTGTCCGTATTGAAGTTTCAAGTGTCTTTTACTTTTAAACTTTTGTTTGTTTTCCAGAAAGAGTCATTTGAATGAAAAAAACATTATATTATTCACCTACAAATTATTTTTCATGTTCATTTTTTCACTGAATAAAAGCAAATCAAATTAATCCGTGTTACAATAATTTTAATAGCAAATTACATCTTCAACAAACAGCAATAGTTGATAAGACTGCGACCAAACATTATCCGGTATGTTTCAAACTATGATTTAAGCACACTAAGGACATTTTCAGTTATGGGCCTTACGTTATGGAATCCGTAAAATATACTAAAATTGGGATAAGGGCACTGACCTTGGATTCTTACAGGTAACTGTCAAACTTGTTGAAGCGAAAACTCCTTGGAGCTACGTAAAATAATTCGAGTCCTATCGAAAGTGATTCTTGAAATTAAGGTTTGTTTTACAATCATTGTTTTAAGGTAAAATAAAACATATTTATCCTGCTGTTAGTGTTAACTTTCACCAGGACAATACGCGAAAAGAAGGAAGCTTAAATGAGTTTTTTGTTTACACGAAATTGCTGATTACCAAAACAACATAAAATTTTCTGAGAAAGATAAACGAAATGTTACAAGGGTAGAGATTCTAGGGATGTATTTGAATTTTCAAATTAATTTTAACGTCTGAAATTTTTGTTCGGTCTTCCAGCACTACATTTCGTATTGATTCCTCAAAGCTGTGATACTCATGTTCGACTCAATTTCTTAACGATCGTCACAGATAAGGTTTTGGAATTTTGTGCATTTTCGCGTATATATTAACAACGATCTTAATTTCGGTACCATTTTCATAAATTTAACACTGTTTTTATATTGTACTTGTAATTATTACCAAACTTTTTGCGAATAGGAAGACAGTATTAGTGGTGTAATTAACATAAGATTTGGTGTAAAATAAGCCGATTGTCGTTGCAGCTAATGCCGTTTTGATCATACGATATCCTAATTCAAAATGAATTTAATTAAGAATTATATATATATATAATTATATATATATCTATATATATATATATTATTTGCGAAATTATTGGGATAACGTTTTCGAATGGTTTAGTTCAGTTCAGTTTGCACAGGACGATATGTGGCAGAGTTGCCAATCGAGTGTCCAGAATACTTCTGGTGGTAAGCCAAAAAAGCGTCCACAACTTCGAACAGTAGGTTCAATATTCTTCTAGTATGACTTTGGCATGCACCGATACACGGTTCTATAATAATCTCTGACACATCAGATATACTTACATATACGTATTCGCGAAATAAAATTTTGAAACTATGTACATTATTAGGCCAAAGTTCCTGGGATATCTTACACTCTGTCACAAAATTAACAAATTTTCTCTTAGCGATATTCCAGAAAATAACATCATATTTTGTCCTCGCCTCTCTTTTTTTACATTCAAACTATCCAAAATGCCTAAAAGTGATTACAAACCTTTTTACAAATCAATTATCACTGTCTTGGCGTTTAGATTCGGACGAGAGTTTCCTGTATTGAAGTTTTAGGTAACTATAAAAATGAAACTATCGTGGCCACATAAGATTTGAAGAATACCAGACGTTAACCAAATAGTCTTCAAGTAGAAATGACATGAAACTGTTGGTAATGACAACAAGAGAAAATTAGTCAATTGTAAGCAATCTCTCATTCAAATGATTCAGAAACTTCCATTGATTTGGATCCCAAATCTAAACAAGTACTTCAATATTTCAACTGATTTAAAGATATATCCTAACTCGCTGTTCACGAAATAAAACTATGAACTATAAAAACAACCGATGGATAAATATCATAGCGTATATCACAGTCTAAACTGCATACCACCTAACCAATGACGGAATGAGAGTAAAATTTTCTAATGACACTTACATGTAAGCAGGCATTATGACAGTCAGCTACAAGGATTTTATTTTCTCGTGTTATGCATATTCCTGTCGGATTTGCGAATTCCGCTTCACCACGTCCTTTGGTACCGAAGGAGTAGACGAAATCACCCTTGTCCAAAACGTTTATATCCGCTAACGCTTCTAACCTATCCCAGGAGAATGATGGTGCTGGAAGGGATTTGCTTCTGCGAAATGTGCTGATAACGTTGTGAACGCGTGCAGGTAGTTTACTTATTGTTTTCATGAATGTCATGACCTTGTTGATATCAGCTCTAATGGGTGGTCTTGCGTGCACAATCAAAGGTGAACCACATATATGTTCGCCATACAGCTTGACACTCAGGTCATATGAACCAGGGTTACTTATGCGACAAAGTATATACAAAGGAGGAGAGTTAGTATTACAGCCGTCTTTGTTTTGTTCAGTGTATAAATTGTTATGCTGATTAATTTGCACAGATTCTTTCATTATAACTTCGTTGGATGTCTCAAACCTTGGAGTTAAACTGACTGAAAATTCTTTACACGATACGTTCTCAATAATCCTACCAGCATTATCTCTGGCAGATACACCAATGAATTCATCTTCGTTGGTCATGCACCGGTGAATAACGGAATCTTGGTATTCAACATTTCTTTGGAATGTTGTTTTCGTGGGGTCAATGCTAGTCAATCCAATAATTCCAACACACTTTATCATCCCGAGGAGATGATCCAAATCGATGGGATAAAATGCCATGGTATCATATTCAGAAGGATGTAACGCGACGGATAGCTGAATGATTTTTTCAATTTCTTGTTTGTGCTTCTGCAATGCAACGTACCGTTGAGGATTTGGGGTCGATTCACAGGCATTTATATGACTTGGAGTTGCCGTTGGAGAGAACTGTGTCAAACGTTTCAGTAAGTCAACATGAGATGACAGCCTTTGCAAACGAGATTCGAATTCAATTTTCATTTTGTTAATAATATCATTTCGAATGCGCAATATATTTTCAAGATCACTCAATAAACAATCTTGCCTTTCAGATAAGGCGCGCTGGATCATTTGTATACTTTGATCTACTTGGCTTCGGATCTCCTTCTCAACTACAGGCATCATTTCTGTAAGGCGCTCCAGCTCAGAGATTCGGTTTGACAAGGTGGAAATCACATTCTGTGCACGCGGGATAATCTCATTTGTAGAAAATGCTTCCGGTGGAGTGTATTCATCAGCAAAAGAACTAGAGGATGTGATATCACTCTTAACTTCGCTCATCTGATCCACGCTGGATGCAATATCCTTGATGTTCAATGACATAGTTTGCATGATTCTATGAGTGAATCGGAACACGTGCACAGCTACCTAAAAGGTTTGTGATGAGAACGACGAATCAGATTCGTTTAAAATATACCAATTACTGAAATACAAATAAGAGATTAAAAATAATAAAATCAGTCTAATCTATGATGGCTAAAACGCGCTTGCAACATTTCCGTTTCCTTTACCAAATTAATATACTAACTTTAAATAGTTACACTCAGGTATAAAATAATAGTTATTTTGGCGGCATGTTCGTAATTTTTGTTCACGCTAATTTAATTAATTTGTTTACATTCAGCTTATTGTATAATATTTGAAATATTTGAGAAAAGTATGATATTTGGTACATTCGTTATTGTACGCTGTTCAGACAAAATGTCACGAGACACGTTAATTTATGTGAAATTTTTACGCCTGCCGCAACATTTCACGCTCTCAACAAGATTTACTAACGTGCTTCCTGATTAAAGAATCTCATCTCAATTCAAGAAAACATTCAACTCACCAGTATACAGTGATTTGCTCCTCAAGTTCTCTGTTGCTCTTTCGGAATGTTCACGTTTTTTAAGTGCGACTATCTCCTCCTAGAGGATGACTCGGCTTCACTGAAGATTCTTGGAAATTTGGGTACAAAGCGGCGTCCACAGCACCACTCGGCGTTTGTTCGTGTCAGCTTCTCTAGCCTTTGCACAACCAAGTGCAACCTGCAAGGCAGCAGGGAGTTGCCAGAAAGAGGTGGTGTT
Source organism: Atriophallophorus winterbourni (assembly GCA_013407085.1). Classification (NCBI taxonomy): domain Eukaryota; kingdom Metazoa; phylum Platyhelminthes; class Trematoda; order Plagiorchiida; family Microphallidae; genus Atriophallophorus; species Atriophallophorus winterbourni. The sequence continues at coordinate 66,949 of JACCGJ010000149.1, forward strand.
CACCAACGAACCGTCTGCCAGACTGTGTTTCAGATTTTTCCTCAGGGTTTTCTCCCGAAGCCGTTCACGCGATCGGTTATCCCGCAAGTCAGCGGAGGTTTAAAATCAGGGTTTTCATTACCTTAGATGAAATGCCCTCCCAGTCTAATGAGCTCCATCTGCTCCATCAGAGGCTATTTGAGACGCGAGCCATGTGGGAGCATTTTATAAACAGTGGGAGCTTATCCCCACTGCCACCCCCGGGTATGACAACCTTTGGAACCAATGTTCACGTTCAAGTTGCAAAGCGCTGAAGGTGGCTAAAAGGAACCCTAATGTTCACGTTCAAGTTGCAAAGCGCTGAAGGTGGCTAAAAGTCTATCGGGCCCTAAGATTTCCTTCAACGGTATGCGTGTGAGAACCAGGCGCTTCAATATTTGGTATAGAGGTCGTAAGTTTCTTCAGAAGCTTTTGTACTTCAGTGTCTTAATTCTGTCATCTATCAGAAAAAAATGTCTCAATGCAGAGTAGGACCGAACACTTGTGAAACAGACCCGTTATTTAATGCAGATCCGGTTTAAATTGAAATCATTAAGTTCGATTGATCAAAAAAATTCTATTGGCTGCTATTCGAATTTTATGCAAATTAATTATTAATTAACCTTATCTTTATAGGCGATCATGAGCATGTACTTTAGAAAAAGAATTTACTAAAGTATTAGTTTAATTTCCGCCTGTGGCGGTACGTCCTAATGGTAGATAACTTGCCTCTCAAAAGATATTTTGTTTCAATAGTCAAATGTTTTATTGTGGTGATAAAACTGATAGTTTGTAAGAAACTACTTATTGGCGTGTACAGGGGGTCGCACAAAGCGTGCTAAAAAGCATACATGATAAGATAAAAAGGGAGGCAAATAGGCCTTATAGCGGGCCATGTTCGCATATAACATACACCTTGATTGGACATTTGTGGCTTTCTATAGGGAGAAGTGTCAGCCCAAGACATTCCCACCACGTCCTCCAGTGCATGACGGAATTGCGGACGGTTGCTTTAGAGTTGAGCAACGTTGATCATTCTAAGCTGGGAGAAAAGACTGGAAAATGTGTTAGTCGGTTATTGCTATATGAGTGGTATGTAAATATAGTAGGGTAGATTGGAGTAGCGAAATATAAACGAAAGTCACTGGAAAAACGATTGCCATAGGTGTTTGTCTAGGCGTTGCTTAAACGAGGACAGTGACTGCACCTACCACCTCCGGCGTGAGAGGTTTCCAGACACGGCATATGCGAAGGGGTAGGAGATACCTTAGACAGTTCAATCGGCTGTTCTGATGAGCAATCTTGAGATTGTGCCCACGATGATTGTGTCGATTGGATAGAGGCATCAGGAACTTGCATGTGTGCTGATTCTCTGTGAGAATGCGAAAGGTCAAAAGCAAATCTCCGCGGAAGAGTCGGTAGTGGATTGAAAAGAGGCCGCTATAATGCCTCCGTTCCTCGTAGGACATGTTTCGAAAGCCGTTGATAAGCTTTGTTGCTCGCCGTTGTGACTGTTCGAGGGCGTGCATATCTTGTTGGAGCCACGGATGCCACGCACTGACTGCATATTCTAGCGGGGGACAAATTTAAGCCGACAGTAGCTGGGGGAAGAGTCGTCGGTCTAAGCGTCTGAAAAGTCGCCTCAGAAAACCAACACTGTGGTTCGCGGTTCTTGCAGCCTTGTCGCACTCGCTGGGGCAGCCCAAGTCTTGCTGTGCGATGACGCCGAGGCCGCTTACCTGGTCCACATGGTGCAAAAGTTCGTTCCCCAAATAATAAGGGTAACGAACAGAGTGGCGAATGGTCAGAACGGCACATTGTGTTCTTATGGCCACTAGTAGAGGCGGTCGTGGTCCCGTTGCAGGAGTTGATGATCTTCGAAGCTGGTTATACGAAGCCACACCTTGAGGTCATCCGCGAAGAGTAAAAATGAACCTGATAAGATCATGCTGATATCATTTATGGATATAAGGAAAAGAGTTGGTCCGAGTAGGGATCCTTGCGGAACACCACTGGTCACCGGGAGACATTTTGTATATGCGTCTTTGACGCGCACACACGAGGTACGATCTTTCAGAAATCGGCTTATCCACCAACCAAGGGTCGTCGATTCCGTAGTGGCGTAGCTTTTAAATAAGAATAAGGTGATCAACTCTATCGAAGGCTTTCGAGTATGCCACGTCCACTGCAACTCCACAGTCCACGGCTTTTGTCCAATCGTCCCTGGCCAACAGGGGGTTGGATAAGCAGGAGTGTCCTGACCGGAAACCATGCCGTTCCATAGCAAGGATGTGATTTTCTTCAAGGTGGCGTGTGATGGTTTCTGCTATAATACTTTCCATGACATTTGAGATCACAGACAGCAAGGTCACAGGGCGGTAATTAGCTGGTAAGGTGCGGTTGCCTCCTTTAAACACCGGAATGATCAAGCCTTGTTTGCAAGCTTGTGGGACTTCGGCTGAGTCGATTTAACGCTGGAAATATACCGCCAGATCGTTGGAGATATATGCTGTGACTGCATTAAAGGCTTTTGGGTGTATTTTATCTATACCCGGGGAGCTATTCTGGATGTACAGCGGATAGGTAACAATCACTTCTGATAACTCACGTCCAAACTTATGGGTTGGCGAGCTTGATGATACACCCGGAGAGTTGAAGTCTCCCATTATGATAACATGGGTGAAGTGTTGAAAAAGTCTGAGTCGGATGACAGACAACAAAGTACAGTCTGTACTGGATTCCGCATTAGGAGGGCAGTAGGTCACACCAAACAAGGCCACATCGTCGCGCTGCAAGGAAACTCTACACCACAGAGTGCCACAAACAGATAGATTAGGGTCTTGGATCCGTTCACAAAGTAGTGTTTGATTGTAATACAATAGGACACCTCCACCCCTAGTCTCACGATCAATGCGGAATGACAGCATGTTTGAGAGCATTAGTTCAGTATCCAATATGGTTGATATCAACCAAGTTTATGTGATGACAATGAGATCGAATTTTTTGTTGAATGGAGAAGTTGTAATTCGCAGAATTTGTTCATAAATCCTCGGGTGTTCGTATATTAACAGGACAGTGTGTCGCGGTGCAGTTGGGCGTCGTGAGGTGTACCATCTAGTAGCCGATCCGGAAGAGATTGGCTGTGGTAGTTTTTTTGAGGCGGCTGCTTCATAAAATTCCGACTGATCGAGGCTGTTTGATAGGTGGTCAAGTCTCAAACGTGCTAGTTTGTATGTATCTCCTCAGTTGTGGCGCAATCATCCGAGTAAACAATTGTTGATATTTTCATAGAATACCTGCTCTTGATAATTGAAAATTTGTCCAATCTTTATTTTCCAATAGAAGATGCATATGAATTGCACATATTTGACCCGCAACCTCTTCCGACGCTACATTATAGTGAGCAGAACGTTACAAGGCACTTTCGATATCAACTGTTCTATGTGATCTTCAGCTTTTGCGCCAAATAGAAAACTGCTTTATGACGCATTGAGCAGGGTCTACCAATAAGATATGTATGAAATCACAAGTCTGGATTCAGGCAAAGTACCAGTTAGAAACTTCACTCAGGCTAATATATTGTCAGTTTGCTTAGGCCTAAAGATGTATACTAAACAGGTTAGAACATTCATGTAACTTCCTATCAGTGCAAATGCATTTTGCTGTAGCTGGATTTAACTGTTTTTTTTTATCGATTTCGACGTAGAGATTACGACTGAGATCATATTGAGAAGCAGCAGCATCGTTTAAATTATGCATAATTTTTCATAATTCTAAATCATCAGCGTATAGTAGGCAAGGTGATAGTTATTCAACTTGGAAGTCGTTGATGTATCTTTGAAACGATTATTGACCCAGGACACTAGTTTGCTGAACACCACTTGGGTTAGGACACCAGCCAGTAAGGCCTTTTTCTTGTCATGTCATTTGCGACAGATCAGGAACGAATGAAACAATGTTAGAATCTCTCCATGTAAGCAATATCGCCTAATTTTGCCAGTAATAATGCGTGTGCTTAACTGCCATACAGCCATGACATAGAAAAAAACTCCAAAAGATTTAGTGAAGTGTGAGACCACAGCAAATTTTGATTCCTTCGACCAGAACTTAGAAGACTGACCGTACAAACAGCAAGTTGTTTAACAGTCAACGCCGTTATCTGCTATGCTAATCCAGAGTCTGGCCAGTCTTACAACGACGCCATTCCGAGTTGAATAGCAAACAAAACCGCAATACGTAGCCTAACCAGCGAAGTCTATGTACGCCAACTTGTTTTTCGATATCTACGTCGCTGCCAAAGATTCTATTACGGATAGTTACGTTACATACCTGATGGTGCCAAGTAACTCCAGTGATGTTGAGGTGACACCGATTGTCGAATACATGCAGAGGTCTTATTTCTTTTTTCAATATTCATGTTTCACATCCGTATTGTAAAACCGCGCGTACTGTAGCCTATAGACTCTAGCCTTGAGCTTTAGAGACAAACCGTTTGACGCCATAAATGATCCAAGTTACAAAAAGCTGAGATCTTACTTAAACAAGCGTTACTAGTAATGCAACTACCCAAATAGTTAAAACAGTCTACAGTGCAAGGTGCAAAGCACATATCGAAGGATGGTGTGATGCTACATTGTTGATCTAAAGCAGATTTATCATCCGTATATAAATCGAAGAGTTGAACTTCATCGTCGGCATGATCTAAATCAAAAATTCTCTTATCGAGGCCTATCTGGTTGCCCGGTGTCGGTATGTCTGCAATAAATGCATCTATTATAGCGTCAATTACAAAATTGAACAAAAATGGAGAAATTTAACACCCTTGTCGAACACTACTAACCGTAGGAAACTTGGCTGACAGGTTGTTGCACACCCTAGCGCGCCCAGAACTATAGGAATAAAGCTCCCGAGATATGTTAACGTACTTTTGCGAAACGCCATTAAGTAATAAGGTATTAAATAATGCGTTCCTATAGACTGAGTCAAAAGCATGGCGATATTCTACGACTTGCCTAAGAGTGAATGTGTGATCGACACATCATTTACCGGGACGAAATCCTGCTTGCTGTTCACGAATCTGATATCCCCTGTGTAATGTCAGGCGCCGAAGATATACTGAAATAAGAAGCTGGATAATGAATCTTGAATCTTTTCATTGACTCAATACCAAACTTGATTTCTGCTTCGCTGGGTTCATAAGAAATAGAAGGCAATGGACAGCTAAATTGCCCATGAAAATACTCCGCTCAACGAGACAAGCGGCGCTCTTTGTGATTGATTAATGCGCCATCGTTCTCTGTGATTGTCTCACTTATTCCAATGGTTTTGGAACCTGTTGATTGAATTAGCTGAAACAGATTTCGGACGTTACCCGAATTGCTGGCTACCTCCATTTCCTCAACTTTTTGCAGCCACCACACTTCCCTATCTGTTCGAATGCTACGCTTGAGATTATTTCTGACGCGTCTTCGTTCTGCGTTATATTGCTGTGCAGTTAGCACTATGTTAATTAATTTGCCACCGTTAATGAGCTACATGCGAATACACGCTGGAGTCTCACCACCATTACTATTTTCCCTTCCCATATCTGTAGTCTTGAGCAACCTGACAGTATATTAGCCCACGTGCAGCCTTTGACTGCGGCACTTTGAATGGAACAGGCTTGTGATTTCATACATACATACATACATTCATGTTGCGAACCAGAAAGAATCCTTCGTCTTTCTTACAGTAATAATAGGGTAGCCTGGGAGATCCAGTGGGACCGTCTGCTATAGGTGGAACTGCCACATGTGGACTCCGCGGCATCGTGCGTTACAGTAGCAATCGCATTCCACTGCGGTGTGATATTTTCAGACACCACAGTGGGATGAATATCTACTAAACCGCAGCGATAGGCTTGCTGAATTGCAACATCCGAAAGCGTCTCAAAAGCTATGTGCTTAGAGATGACTATCTTAGGACAAGAGAATTTTAATGTAAATCTCGATCGAAGGAGCGCGTGATCAAATTCCACACTGGTGTTCCAGAAGGAGCGACAGTCCTCGATGCAGACTCTCCATCTAGCGCTTATGATGAGATTGTCAATTTGTGTCAATGGCTGATCATCGTTAGGCTGACGCCAAGTTGTACACTGTCGCTTGTTATGCCTAAACGAAGTGATACAAATAAATAGTCTGTGCTGTGCACATTGGTGAAGAAAGCGTTCACCATTATCTGTCAGTTGTCTTTGCGCCAAATATGTTTTTTTATTTATTTTCATCATATGCATTAATTTAATTGGCAAGCTAAAATATGCTAGTTACTAATAGATCGTTTCAGCAATCGCAAAATATAATAGCAGCAAGAGGGTAGGCAGGGGCTCTCAAGGGAAAATTATTTTCGCAATGTGATATAGGATTACACATTTTGCAGTTATATCCTTTGTTCATTTCCAGCTTGAAAAGATTGCAATTTCGTACACACATACATTCATGACACATTTTAAGTACATGCATGTGGGTATGAAATCACAAGTCTGAATGTCACACTGTGAAACTGCGCTTGATCTGAGCTACTGTCAGGTTTTTAAAGGCATGACATTTCTGTTTTCTTAATATCTGTCTAGGCCTGGGCAACATGACAGTATCATAGCCCACATGCAGTCTATGACAGTGCTGCACTTTTTCATGCTTTAGCAAATCAATTTAACACTGTGTTACCCGTGAGTCATTCAAAAAGCTGTACAACATGAAAATTCATTTGATTGTGATGTACATCCATGGTCGACATCGGCCGAAGGAGGCCAACAACAACAACAACCCGTGGATATTACAGTATTTACATTTTAAGTAAATGCAATTAATGTAGTCCAAAAAGCAAGAAATGGATATTCAAAGCATTGCCTTCTTTATCTGCTGTTTATGCAAGGGTCTTTCGCTGACAAACCAGTCTGTGATGACATTCCACGACCGTGTAGCCACTGTTGTACGAATGTACGACATAGATCTGCATTCGCCTTCGAGGGTGTTTAAAATGGCAACCGTAATCAAAATTGCCACACAGTCATAGACTGCCCGTGGGCTAAGATACTGTCCACGTTTCAATATTGATGAATAGGGTTGGCGAATTGGCTTGAATCATTACGCCAGTCGCTTAATATTACTTCTGTTCGATCTGCATTAACATATTTTACTCGTTCCAGACTTTTCAAAAAACTCCAGTACTTGAAGATTTGCGATGCTGTCTCATCCCGTGCTCCCTTCCTCTTTATGGCGCTCCAGTAAGTTTATCCGAGTAAATTTTTGGTGTATTTTGTTTTGTGTATAACACCTATCTATGTTCCTTTAAAGTCTGTAGTTGTTAGATATGTCATATGTACGTGTGTTCATTAGTGTTTATTTTATTTAATTAATGGATGTATTCTTACATTCGATAGACCTATTTTCGTTCATTTCATTTCGCCATCACTATTTTGTCGCTTTATTTTTCACAGTGTTGAGATTGGTTTCTCGAACTGCCTATACGGAAACACGAAAAAACTTGCTCTTGAGTGATTCGACCAAGTTAATTTGCCAAGGGTTCACTGGCAAACAAGGAACGTTTCACTCTCAGCAAGCATTGGATTATGCTACGAAACTTGTCGGAGGCGTCTCTCCTGGCAAAGGTGGATCGAAACATTTGGGTCTCCCTGTGTTCAACACCGTCAAAGAAGCAAGGGACGCTACAGGAGCCAATGCTACCGTCATCTACGTTCCTCCGAAGTTCGCTCCTTCTGCTATCATGGAAGCTGTTGATGCCGAAATCCCACTCATCGTTTGCATCACAGAAGGCATTCCTCAGCATGATATGATTCGTATTCGAACGCGTCTGATGCAGCAGGTGCGTTATTACCGCTTGTTTTTGATAGTTACCACCATCCGCTCGACCGTTTCATTTCAATTGAGCTGTACGGTTCGTTTAGTGTCGAATATGTATACATATATTACAGTTTGTTTTCAAGCTTTGGCCTTTATGATAGCGGTTCTTAAGGTGAAATGTTACTTTATCTTTTATATGCATTAAACATTAGTCTACATCTCAGGATAATGTTGCCAATGGTTTTCTGTATCCTCCCACCTTTTTAGTCTAAATCGAGGTTGATCGGTCCCAATTGTCCAGGGATAATTAAACCCAACGTGTGTAAAATTGGGATCATGCCTGGCCATATCCACACTCCTGGAAAGATCGGTATCGTGTCTCGGTCTGGAACCCTTACGTATGAAGCGGTTTACCAAACATCGCAAGTGAGTTTCGGTTGGGTGCAATTTTGGATAACGAATTTATTTCACCATTTTTTCATGTGAAATGCCAGTCTGAATCTCACGCTAACTGCGACGAACCTCAGGTCTGGGATTCGATAAATTTTCTCTGAGTATAATCATGCAAAGTACCTAAATGTATCACCGCAATTGATATGCTGTTTATTCCATTATCTGACCATTTGGACTTATATAGGCGCTACCGCTTTTCTAGTTCAATGAAATGAAGCGAACCATATAGTTCATAACATTCATTGGACTGGATGTCGCTGTTTTCTTGGCGCTTTGGAATTTAATAGTTTTTTCATGGGGACCCAATGGTCAGTACCTTAATCACAGTTTCTACTCACTTCAGCGAATGATCAATCGTCTTCCCTTCATGGGATCCTCGATTGATTTTGATCATTGAGTTGTTAATAGACAGCTTTTCGTTTTGAGATGATAATTATGTGATAATTTGGTACACAAGACATGTAGTCCCCCTTTCAAATTAACATTGCTCATCGAATTATTAGTGTACTACCATGTTATTTTCGAAGTAAATGCGGCCTACATTTTGACGTTTACATATTTCATTGACTGACAACCCGTGCAATCGTTTTTTTTTTGTTTTTCAGGAGGGCCTGGGTCAATCACTTTGTGTTGGAATCGGCGGCGACCCGTTCAATGGTACCAATTTCATTGATTGTCTCGAAGTATTCTTGAACGATCCCAACACAGAGGCGATTGTACTTTTGGGAGAAATCGGTGGTGAGGCAGAGGAGAAAGCTGCTGCTTACTTGAAAGCACACAACACAGTAAGTTTCATCAGCTTTCGTTTTATTTCTATCAATATGTTGGAACTTTTCCATTACTATCCCCAAAAGCTTTCCATTGTTCCCCGCCATTCAGTTGTGGTATCGTGCTGATAGTATTGCTATTAGTCGGTGTATGTTGGGACCCTGTACTTACTTACTTACTTACTTTTATGCGACTATCTCATCCTGCAGGATGAGTCGGCTTCGTTGATGTCACAGATTGTTGCCACCTACGCCATTCTGCGCAGGGTGTCGGCGATAGTGTCACCCTGGTTAGTCCAGCGTCCGTGCTTCTCAAGATGTGGCCAAACCATCTCAGTCGGTGTTGTCGCAATAACGAACTCAGGCGAGGGATATCAAAACAACGGCGGCGAACCTCGTCATTCGATACTCGCTCATTCCATCTAACATTTAGGATTCGTCGGAGACACCAGTGGTCGAAAACGTCTAGTTTCCATATATCCTCCACCCGCACAGGCCACGTCTCGCATCCATGAGTTAGAACTAGGATAATCGCCGCTCTGTAAACGCGCAACTTTGTACGTCTGCTGATTTCTCTACGGCTAAATAGAACCCAACGCAGTCGCGAAAACGCCTATTGTCTGGTTGAGATGCATTTTAAGATTGTCTCCTCACAGACCGCACCACGTAGTATTCATAGAATCTGGTAGGGGATTGAAAATTTTTGTATGTCCAACCAATGACATTGTATACTGAGTTGGAGAAGCGGACCACAGCGCTAAGTCTAGGCTGTGCAGCTAATACCCCACTAAATTGATTTGCCAAAAACGCGCTTGAGTCACACAACCGTTTATATCTTCATTCTCAATCTGTCTTGGCCTGGGCAAGCTGACAGTATCATAGCCGACGTGTGATCTATGGCTGTGCTACACTTTGCCTGGATCGGGATGGTGATTTCATAGACAGATCATAGATAGAAAGTCTTAAATATTCGCTTCTTATAGCGGTATCCGAATGATCTGCCAAATAGATGTTTGGTAGCCTGTCGTGATATCGCTGCAAACCGAAGCCAAAGGGCGCTGATTGTCTATATCATCCTATTATGTTAAAAAATCGCATGCAGTGAAACTACAAAAAACAGGCTGCTTGTTAAATGCGTTTGCGTACTTCGTTTGCTGGTTTACTTTGTGCTGTTGTTTATCCGTTTTTCCTGCCTTTCGAAACCGTGCACTTCCAATTGCTTATGCTTTTGATTGCGCTTGTATCGTTCAGTTTTTATACTTTTGGAATGTTTGACAGACCGTTTGATCTCGCTTTTCGTTTACCGAAATGTTTCGCTTTGCAAGAACTCAATGCACGCTAAAGTCATCCAGTTTTTCTGTTATGTCTATATGCCCTGCTACCCAGCCGTTGGTAAGAGGGATGCACAACCGAACTCGTCTTATTGACTGACTGAATGAATGAGTATCACACAGTCTGTACAATAAACGATCATCACATTATACGTTCGCAATCAATATTGTTGATGAGCAATCGATTGTGCATTCACGGCGTACACTACACTTTCAAGCTGGGTGACACTGTCCGGCTTCGGGCTTGCGATCCCTTTCATCTGTGTTAAATCTGCAGCTGCAGTGCTTACCATACTAGTTCTTATTGATTTGTTACTATGTTCACTATATTCATTCCTACGCTTGATACCCTATTTAAAACACATACACAAAGCATGGATCTTTGTTGCTGCATGCTAGGAATACTTAATACGTATTGCATTGTTATCGTTGTGTCTATTTTTCCAGGGTCCAAACCGTAAGCCCGTTGTTGCATTCATTGCCGGTCTGACAGCTCCTCCTGGACGGCGTATGGGACACGCTGGTGCGATCATTTCCATGGGGAAGGGTGGCGCAAAAGAAAAGATGGCTTGTTTGGAGGATGCAGGTGTCTATGTTACCCCATCTCCTGCTCAAATAGGGTCAACAATGACAAAGGTATGTTCCTGTCTTGCCAATGTGTCGTTAAATTTGCATTTTCGAGTATAAATGTGATTCCCCGTTTATATGTGGAGTTATCAAGTTTTTCTACTCTTTCGTTTATCTCAAGTTGTTTGGCAGTTAGTTGAATGGACTCTCTCTAGTGCCATTACGAAACATCGTTTGTTACCAGATACGCAGGCCTGGGCAACCTGGCAGTATCTTAGCCCACATGCAGTCTCTGACTGTGCGGCACTGCCTGGATCAGGCTTGTGCTTTCATACCATCATACCATACCCGATACGCACTCGATATTGCCGTGGTGCTGGTATCGAACCTAGGTGGCTTCACATCTCACTTACACGCGGCGATAACCGCTACCTTTTTCGACCAAGTTGTCGGATGAAAAACTCGTAATGTTTTTTTTCTGGGTGCGTCGTAGACGGAAACGTTTTCTCAGATTAGACGCGTGTTGTTCAAAGCGTTGCATCGTTTTACCTCTTGAGCTGTTCCGTAACCGATTATAATGTTTTCACAATCCACTACAAACTTGGGCCTTTTCACTTTGTTGTTTCTTGTTCATTTTTAGGCCCTCCGGGATAGAAAGTAACGGAACCAGCTGCTCTCGAATGAAATCCGCTTTTTGTCCAGTTTATGAAACCGTTTAACGTGGTCCTGTCATGTTTGTTTGACTTTTCTTTTTTTGAGTACATCTACATCCGCGATCGCTTACTTTTTCAGTATTCACGGACTGTTTAATCTATAAATAATACATTTAAACTCATCGTTTTCACCATATTCTCCACCTTCTTCACCAGGCATATTCTGTGGTGGTAAAATCGCTTCTGCTGAGAATTTTCAAACTATCACTCTATGCGACTTTAAGTTCTAATAATCTGCTAACCGCTTCATTCAAGTGTTGCACTGGAATGTCTTTAAGATTGCTCTATTGATATCAAAATTGTGCGTGGCACTAGTATGCGAATAATCCCAACGTGTATCGAAAAAATCTCTAGTCGATTTAGTATGATAATCTCTAACCATCTAGCACCACTAGTCAAAATCAATTCCGAAATGGTCAGCGTTGAAGCGCTGCTCCGTTTTCGAAGCCACGAATCGCATTAGTTTTAAGTTTAGACATTTGAACTTAGGCTTACCCAAAAGATTTTCGTAATAATTCCTTCAATTACTCATCTGGTTCCAACTTTTAAGTAATTTTTTATTGTACCCATCCATGTATCCGACAATTTTTCCAGTGCCCTTGGAAGGTATTTCTATGTACTAAATATTATAGGAAGCAGCGTTTAGTCGTGAGCTAATATGTAATGACATAGATGTTAGTTCAATTGCCGACCATACCTCTGTGTCAACTTTCTGGTCCATTTCTCGATTGAGAATGGTTCCTATTCACATGTCAATATCTACAGAATACAAAGGGACTGCTCAGATTCGACAAACCATCCATAAGCCTGTCAGTTTGACTCGCTTCGTTCCGAAGTTACTGGAGTGATTAATGCGCTGAAAAATCTCTCGCCACTCTTTTCTTAATATAATACAAAAATGCTTGACGAGAATAACCACTAGTATTCTCGATATTTCCATAAGTTGAATTAATGTGAATAGAGATCTTGCCTTCTACCCAAATTTCAACAAGAATAATCACCTATTCAAAAGTTGTTAATGACAGCGTGCACTATTCGCACAATAAAGGCTTTGCTAAGATAGAAAATTTTGATGATTCAATAATCGGCCCTCGTATCAACTGAACGTTAATCAAAGACGAAGTGGTTATAAAGATAAAGATACGGATTTCAAAAGTAAAACGAATGAACATTCCCATGACAAAGTCATCAGTGATGACTCATCCAGATTGAAAATAAGTTGATCCATTCCAGCAACTGTTGATAACATTTGATTCTAGACTCAGCTTTAATGCCTTACATTTCTACGGGAGGGGTACTGGCCAGGTCTGCTTTTAATAAAACAAAGTTTTGTTTCATTGTCCCTGCTTCTTAAATAAATTTGCCAGTTCAAAGTGTCCTCATGAACCTAAAATTAGCGAGGATCTTAGGTGTACAGTACTCCGCAATCAGCGTGGTTTTGGGTCAGTGTAGCAAACGGTAGACTGCTCGTATGATATTTTTTATGTCTGTTCTTATTCAGCCGACGACGACTAGAACCGAAACTTGAAATATCATAGAATGATTCTGTAGATTCGACACTAATAACTATGTCAACTTAACCCACATTAAAAGCTCCAATGGCCGTTGATGTCAACTTATCCAACCACAATTTGAGGTGGAGTTCCTTATGAACTGCTGAATATCGGAGGGTGCATATATGAAAAGTACTTCCGGATATCTTGTTGTCTTTTGCTTCGTCGTAAGTTCAATGTGAAGATTTAACTTCGAGTAGGGTGTATTTTACAGATTATTTTTCATAAATACCGCTCGGATTAATTCATTAATTACGTATCGTTCATGAATGCTTAAGTTTAACACATCTTCCTAAGAGGAGACTTGTCTTTTTATTTGTATATCAAATATTTTACTACCGGAAATATTAATGCGTTGCTTTGAGTAGCTGGTGCTCAAACTTTGCATTCAAACTTCAGAAAATACTAATTCTATCCTAATTAGTAAATCACGTTTGTCATGTGAGCTCTTATTCGAAAGCCAACAGCTATCTTATCGACTGTGTGGGTTTTTACCCTTTGTGTTGCCATATGTCTGTGTTTATAGTAAATAACAGACCTTGTTGTATCTGGGACGCACAACTGCTGACCCAGCCGTGGATTAGAGAAAACGCAACCGTAACTGAACTGAATGAATGCATAACACAATGTCTGTACAGTGAACTCTAATCACGTTATGCACTTACAATCGATATTGATTGATGCTCAATCGATAGTTCGTTCACTGTCTATACTACACCTCCCCCCTTTGAAAAAATTGGACACATGGTACGATTGAATGATATCGCGGGCTGACAGTTAAATGAGTGTTCGTCGGCCTAGTGCAGGTTGGAAAGCGGCTGGGTTTAGGTGGCGTGTTGTTCGGTATTTCGTTAAAAGGTTGTGGTCTGGACTCTGTTTCGGGTAGGATTTCTAGTGGAATCGTACCTGATGAGAGATTTGCGTTTTTCACGTTACCGTTTCGTGGTCTCAGATGATTGATATGGCATGTACATATTAGTGAACCAACTTTTCGAACTCTCTTGACTATTGCTTCTGATACCCACTTCTTTAAATTGTTGCTTACATAAACTCGATCACCAATGTTAAACGATCTCTGTTTTGCACCATGATGCTCGTTACACTGGTTTTCCAGTTTGTGATCTCTACTGTCGCACAGTTACTGATTTGATGGCATCAAATGTGAGCCTTAGCTTCCTTCCGAAAAATACTTCCGCTGGTAACTTGCCATCGTTTATGGCATGTATTGGTGTCGAGCATACATATAATCTTCGTCATGAAAACTTGACTTGGACCAGAGCTGAGAAGGATCTTGGTATCTGGATTTTCAAATAACCTGAAACCGAATAGTCATCGCCGGAAAGTCTTTAACAAAGCAAGCGGTATCTTGGGAATTCTAGGGAGAATAATTGGGCGGTTTTCTTCTAAAACGCTCCCCGCATGATAAATACTTACATCCATCCAACGATGGTGTACATGATCCCATTTTATCACCGTGGTTGCGTGAAGACATTGAATTTCTGGATAAAATTTACCACCGAGCGACGAAGCTATTTGATGAGATGCAGCACATATACCAAGAGTGAATATCCATGCTGGGATTGACCGATTTTACACAAAAGAATGTACGGAACGAGATGATACTAACACATAAAATACTGAGGATAGAAAATCACCTTCTCCTCTGTTTGATAAATGTTAGTTCCCTTAAGAATACACGTAATCACTCAAGTTGTCTCGTTATACCCCAATGAAACACGATTGTAGATGGCATTTCTTCTCGGCGCGTATTTGCATCTTGTGTAATTCATTATTACAGGATATTGTGAACGCACCTGCGATCCGTGATTTCAAATCAAAAGTGGATGCTTATATCAAAGAGCACTCCACTATCGGCTCGATGTATTAACCCCATATGAACCAACACAAACCAAACACCTCAATAGAATTTTGATTGCATCCTCTGTATTCTTTATGGTACATGTGAAGCAGTCGAATTTGTTTTCAGCATAAAATCTTGATTCTTGCATCAAGAATGATGAAGTAATAGATACCTTTAATTGAACCTTCAATGTGGATTCGCAACCACGGCTCTTCTGGTATTGGCCGTGAGCTTAGCTCATATTTGCGAGGTATTTTGGCAGTCATGCGACATTTGTGACATTCTCTTACAAAATTAAGTGCAGTAAGTGCAACTTCGAACAATGCATTCATACGGCTGATTCCGGGATGGCCCCGGTG
Organism: Atriophallophorus winterbourni; assembly: GCA_013407085.1. Lineage (NCBI taxonomy): Eukaryota > Metazoa > Platyhelminthes > Trematoda > Plagiorchiida > Microphallidae > Atriophallophorus > Atriophallophorus winterbourni. Next base: position 82,409 of record JACCGJ010000149.1, read on the forward strand.
AAACTGTTTAAAAACCTCCTCTTGTAAGTCGTCCTAAATAGCAACGCGATTCTGCATCCTAAGGCATCCGTGCAAATTCCTTTAGTTTTTGTCAGTTAATACGGCAGGCCAACCTCTCATCATACAATGTAAAACTGCTCGAATTATTTCATATTTTGCTAAGTCATGATTCGTTCAAAAGTGATTGGTATTTGATCTAAAGATTTTTTAAATCGCGTATCTGCCGTGATCATTTTCATCCGTGACGTTAGCAATTTTTATTTCTTATTCTGGATTGTTGTTACTACGCTTAGAGATTAGGCTTGACAACGATTCTGCGTGTCCCATACTAGGCAATCGCGATATTGCGGTTGAAATCTTACCCAATGAGTAACGTGGCCCAGTGATGTAATGGATTTGCTGTGTAAAAAGGGACTCCACTTTTATCTCCGTAGATTGAAAAAAGTGGTTTATGGTCGATATATACGGTGAACTTTCGCCCGTGGAGCAAAAACTCTCGTTTTTCCATTCGGCTGTAGTTCGTTTCTAATGGTGTTATTAATATATGTTTCACATATTTTTTGTACCGTCAGGCAGTTTGTGTAGTAGGACTGTTTAAATTCCGTATTCCGACGCGTCGGCCGCAACAATCACAGGTAGTTTAGGATCATAATACTTCAATAGATCAGATTTTAGGACTTCCTTTATTCGTTTAAACGACCGTTGACATTCGTTCGACCACTGCCACTTAGCAATTGTGTCAGTAGATTATTGAGTGGCGCTCGTATTTTATGCAAAGTTACAAAGGTACAAAGTTTTGATAGTAATTAACCAAACCCAAAAATGATTGTAGGGTAGCTTTGTTTGAAGGTGCCGGAATTTTTTCCTATGGAAGCAATCCTCGACTGATTTGGCCTTCTGCCAGAACTATCTGACTGTTCCGAAATATGTAGATTTATGCATACCAAAAGAACACTTTTCACAATCTAAATGTAATCCATATTCAGCTAACCGTTTAAAAACCATCTTCAAATGTTTTAAATGTTCTTATTTTGTGCGGCTGACAATAATCATATCATCAAAATATGCCATTGCGAAATTTAGACCTCTCAACATTAAGTCCATCACTTGCAAGAATACGGCTGGGCCACATTTGACTCCAAATGGTAGACGATTGTAGCAATACAGGCATTTATGAGTGTTTATATTCAACAGTTATTTACATTCATGTTGAATCTGAACTTGTGAGTATGTATCAGTGAAGTCTATCTTAAAAAACAATATGTCCACCATTTAGCTTCCCGAATAATTCTTCTGAAATTAATAGTGGGTACTGCTGATTTTCCAGTGCATCATTTAGTCCCGTTGAAAAGTCAGCACATATTCCCACGGCTCCGTTCAGTTTTGTGAAGGGAAATATAGGGGCTGCTCACGCAGAGTAAGAGACAAGACTTATCACTTGTAAGAATTCTTGTCGATTCAAATCGGCGGTAACGGTTTCTATCAAATCATGTGGGAATGGACGTTTAGGTCGAAAGACTGAGCGACCTTCCGAGCGAATATATAAAACTGCTTTTGTCTTGTCACAGATCTCGAACGTGTTTGAGAATACTTGAGATATTTTTCCATCAAATGGAAAGTGATGGTAGATTGGTTCAAGTTACTCAGCAGTGAACCATTATGGTCGGAACATGACGGGTTGCTGGTACTAGATGCTTCGCAAATATCCTAATTTGAACATTTTCATAAATTGAGTTTACTAATGCAGTCGCATCCAAGTAAATTCAAAAATCGAGTTCAGTTATATAGCGATAACCATTAGAATGAACGCCATGAAATGAAACTTTACATTGCAGCTTAACCACGAAACTGAACTGTTCACCAGATGCTGATCTGACAGTATGGGTTATTTTTCATATTTCGGGCATTCAAATTGTTGCCATGTTGATTTGGAGATTATTGTTACTGACAGGAGACGTACTAGTTGTAGTTTTATCATACGAAATGCTTATGTAATATTCCTTTGGTCACTGAGTTTGAACTGGTAATTCTGAAAACCGATTTGAAATTATTCTGTTTCTTGTGCTATTCGATTTATTTGTCATGAGCTTCAGAAGAGTTCTGTGAAACACCGTCTCTATATGACCGAAATTTCCACAAACCTGACACTTGTTTTTTATATCTGCAAAACCGTCCATCTTGCCACATTTTACAGTTCCAGCATGCACTTTCGGGTTTGTTCTGTTGTAATCTGTTGATTTGCGATTCTGTGTTGATTCTCTTGTTACATTGAATCGCATTTACATCTGAGACTGGTAGCCAGAATCATGGATCATATTCGGTAATTTCCGACATTCTTCACTGACAATCTGTTATATCATGCCGGGGTCGGAGTCCACTTTGATAAAATATTTGTTCGCAACTCATAGTCACTGAGAGACTGTAATCTACGAAAAAATATAAGATTTTTGAAAGCATGCATTGTAAGGTTTTCCAGTTTGAACCGTTCACACTTATGATTGAGACTGCCCGTTTATGTTATGTTATCCTCATCAGCACCCCTTATGATTTACATACAGTTGTATCTGATATTGAACAATGATGAACGTTGGCTACAAATGCTGCTCAGGCGCTCGAACTGAATTCTTTTGGACGCATCGAAATAATAAAATTGCAGCATCTTTCCTCTTCCATTAGCCACAACTTCCGTAACAACGTTGGCACACGAGTGTCTTTATCTCAAACTATGAGCACATCATCGTATCATCAGGACCAGGACAAAAATGTCACTCCTGCATCTGGTTTATAATGGAATTCGTTCATATTTTGTCAATCAATTGGATTGTTGATTTGCTGATGTGCAATTTGCTGTAATAACTCTTCGAAAATCTGCTTCTGTTGATTAAGCAATTATTGTATGAAATCTATTACCACTGACATTCTTAGATATGTAAAAAAAA
>JACCGJ010000150.1:0-11131 GCA_013407085.1 Atriophallophorus winterbourni
AATGGTAGATAGTGCACATCGGGCCACTTATCGCAACATTCCGGTCATCAGTCCAGCATTAACTACATTATCCAGGCGCGTTGCATGCACGCACATTGATTGTGTTCCGATTCATCTATGGGGTCAGCCTTTCCAACGCTAATAGCGTTCACCTACGAATCCTATGACAACAGAGAATCCGATTTGTCAAATTTGTTTATTAGTAAAAGAAGAAGATGAAGAAAGTACTATTCGTTAAAACATATTTTCAGGAAATCAAATTAATTTAACCACACAAAACAAATAACAAGACACACGAATATCTTATATAGGCAAATCGAACAACCAGAACACTGATCCTCAAACATGTCTGTCAGAGTTGTCATTTCGATCTGATTTGCCAGCCGATTTGGTGCCAACCGGTACAATTCAAGCCCTTGTCAAGTAGGGCTCGTTTGACCGACATTGACGAATTGCATATCTTTTGATTGCGGCTGATGTTGCCACCTTTCCATATTTTCAATGCTTTTGTCGCTCAATCCTCAAACCTTCGGAAACCCTAACGAAAACGAGTTTGCAATTGTCGTCGTCGGAGTTTTCGGCACGTCATACTCTTGTGTTGTACCAGAGGGTGGTAATCTGCATATCATTAGAAAGCTCGTGATTCGCACTCTTCGCCAATACACTTCACACATCGACAATATGTTCCGAATTGAACTAGTTTAGGTACTTAAATGACAGCTGTTTTACGACACGTAAAAGCTTAGATGATGAACTTCAGACGATGGCGAAATTTAGAGTCTATACAATTATATTGCTATATTTGCAGTCAATTTTTCTCAAACAATCAGCATTGATATTTGTTATCATAGCATGGATCTCCCAAATGTTCATGGTACATTGCGTCGATAATACGTCCATATGATTTATGCCTAGGATGCTTTTAGATATCCTCATATAAAAGATTCATATACCCGATCGCGAGCAGTCAGCCGGTGAACGGTATCCTAAAACGCAAGCTGTTAGACCGTAATATTCATTATCTAGGGTTCGAATCTAACTCTATGTAGATGATACTTATTACTGATAAGATCGACCAAGGTCAAAACGCGATTCGAACGAGTGTATTGTCGACGGTCGTGATACAAAAACGTGAACATTTTTAATCATTTGCTACTAACGAGTAGGAACAAACCACAAACATTCTACACAGTATTATTGATGCACAAATGAGATGACAGTAATATTCTTCAATTTAGAAACAGGTGTCATCAGGCACGTTCAAGTAGAACGAACGCGGACAGGATAAAAATAAATTGCACAGTTTCTTAGGGAAAAAGATAATACTAGTGTATAATGTATCGATTTATCAATCACTTTTTATCGTTAACACTCACATTTCATAGAATTTCTGTTCGTTAACTCAATCAACAGTATTCATCTGTTAAATACCATTTGGACATAGTCAACACAGTGAATAATAATGATATACTCCTTCTGAACGCGATCTTCGTTCTTCTCTGGTCGCCTCGGATTCAATGTTGTATGTGGATATAACAAGAACGCACGCAGCCTAACGGTTCATTCCTCACTATTCAATACAAATGGGTGAGCCCTACGTGTTTCTAACCCGCAGCCAAATGATTCTGGTTATCATGGAAACCGATAGTAGCCTAGATAAGCTTACTCAAGTCGCAGATGAAGTCTATGACATCTCTCGTAACACATCTATCTTCATGGTAAGCCGACCATTTTCCAATAGTTGTAATTCCAGCGCAGATTTGAACAAGGATATGTGATTTAAAATGACAGATTAGCGATTTGACTTTACAAATCCTGCACTTAAATTAAAATTCGAAGCAGTTCTCGTAGTGGAAAGAACCACAATTCGAGCATCATATCACGCAACCGAACACTAACACAAAGGGTATGTTAGTATCATCGCCGTTTCTGTGGGAAAGCCATTCATCCATATGCAGCTTCAAAACCCAACACCCCAATCACGGAAACCACGAAGCCATGCAGTAGACGCGGCATCTCTGTCTGGCAATAACACTAGCCGCTTATTCTACGTCACTGATGGTTCAACAAAGATACGTTTCCTGGTCGACACGAGAGCCGAATTTTGTGTCATCCCCCCACAATTTCAGAACGCTAAAACCACAATTCATTGACCCTACAAGCTGCCAACGGAACTCGAATAACCACATACGGCCAACCATCGATCTCCATCGACAGACGTTAAAACCCATACCATGGAAACAGATTTACTCTCACACTTTAATGTTGCAGTTAACATGAATACACTAAAGATTAACGCTATCGGCCATTTGTGTAATTCATCCATACAAACATTTCGAGTCCTGATTCCCGATACTGCTCCGAATGACGCTTCTCTCATGAGAAAATTTTCAGATATCTTCAAACCATGTGCATACGAAACTCCTCTGAATCATGACATTAAACACCATGTTTTAACCCCTGAACCCCCGCGTTTTAGTAGACCACATAGGCTGAGAGCTAACAAATTTGAAGCTGCCAAACGAGAATTAAAGCATGTGATACAACTCGAAATAATCTGTATATCAAACTCACCTTGGGACACACCACTTCACATGGTCGTGAAAACAAAACGGGAGCTTGGTGTCCATGTGGTGATTATCGTGCTTTGAATCATGTAACGATATCAGATCGATATCCTATTTTAAACATAAATGATTTCACAATCTCTTCACGGAAAATCTGTGTTCTCGAAGTAAGATTTAGTGCGCGCATATTATCAAATTCCCGTAGTTGACGAAGATATTACCAATACTGCCATCACCACCCTATTTGGTGTGTTTGAATTACTCAGGATGTCACTCGGTCTACGCAATGCCGCACAGACTTTCCAGAGAAAGGTTTTATCGGTCTATCTTTCGTCTAAGTGTACATTGATGATCTCTTAATCGCTAGTGCATATTCCACTGAACATCTCGAAAACCTTCGTGGTGTATTTCATCGTCTAACTCACTACCGCATTGTGGTTAATCCTGATGAATGTCTGTATGGAATGAGTTCTCTCGAAATTCTTGAACAACAAATTGATAGTTCCGGTATAAAACCGTCACCTCACAAACTGTCAGCTATCCAAGATAATCCATGTTCTAGCTCTATCGGTCAAGTCAGAGGTTTCTTGGGTTTGGCCAGCTATTATTGACGCTTTACTCCACAATTTGCTTTAATTTCACAACCATTGACTGACCTGTTACTTGGGAAAGAACGTGAATGTAATTTGTCTGACGAAGCCATGAAATCATTCGAGCAACTCAAATCTGCTCTAAACAAAGTTACTTTACTGACTTACCTATCAACGAACTCCAATGCTCGATTGTCTCTCGCTGCAGACGCATCACAAGAAGCATTCGGCGCAGTTCTTCAACAAGAAGTAGAAAATATCATCAAGCCACTCGCTTTCATTTCTCGTCATCTTCAACCAGCTGAAACTCGATACAGTTCGTTTGGTCGTGAGTTACTGGCTATCTGTTATGTAATACGACATTTCATACATTTGCTTAAAATCGGTGATTTCACCGTATGGACGGATCACAAACCTTCAACCTTTGCATTTGCTGCACTATTCCATCGATAATTGCCTCGAGAAATACGTCACTTGGATTATATCTCACAATTTACCACTTGCTCAACAAACGGTCCACGAACTTCAACAGTATCGACCTTCTAGTACAAACCGATTCACGCAAGAACCTGTTTGTGATTCGAATTTGTCCATACATTGTGACTTTTCAACCACTAAGCCACGTCCCATTATTCCACAATCACTCAGACGGCAGATGTGTGGCCTGCTCCATGTTATTTCCACCTAGGTGTTCGAGCTACCCTAAAGATAATCAGCGCCATACAATCATCGTCGATGGATCATTCCTTCAATCAACGAACACTTCCAACGTGTACACATCAACTTCGTCAGCCCCCTTGCTGTATCCAGCTGTTTCACATCTATTCTCACTTGTATTGACAGTTTCACCCGCTGAACCCTTGTTATTCCCATTACCGACATCACAGGGGAAATTGTCGCTGAAGATTTCCTTGCAAACTTGGATGATCAATTATCGTGTCCCTTTACCGTAACCACTGATCACGGCTCAAAATTTCAATCCACATTTCGCGAATTGAATAAGTTACTGTGAGCAAACCAAATTCAGACTAGTCCGTATCACCCTTGCTCTAACGATGTAGTGGAGAGATATGATCTTCAACTGAAATCCGCATTAATGTCACATGGACAGACAGAGTACTGGTAGGAACACTTACTCTTGATTCTTCTCGGTATTCGTACCTCTATAAAAGAACATTTCGGGTGTTGATATATGGCACTTCTCTTCGCCGTCCTGGTGAACTCATACTTTCGTACGATGTACCTGTGGACGTAAACATTCCTAATTAAGCCAACCTCTTACGTAAATTTATGTGACAATTACGTGCTCTTCAAAATCGGTCGCACTCTCATCCTGTCTATGTCCCAAGTGATATTAACACATGTGCTTTCGTTTTTGCCAGAAGCGACTAAGTTCACAAACTCCTCCAACCTCCATACGTTGGAAGATTCAAAGTGATTTACAGACAGCCGAAATATTTTGTCATCGACAAATAGGGTGTTCAAGATAAAGTTAGTATTGATCGTTTAAATGCTGCCTTTTTTAAATCTGCCATTTCGTCCCAAACACCTGTATTTCGCATTTCCCGAAACACCGTGTTTCAACTAATCACACTGATGTTTTTCTACAGTCGCCTCAACCGACTAAAACCCCAGAACAATCAAAAGCAGTCTCTGCCAATCCCATATGATTGCGACAAACCCGCCCCAGCCGTAGAGTCAAATTGCCGAAAAAGCTGTCCTATTGTCATGTTCTATTGTCATGCGTGAAACGTTCCGGTTCTATTCATAAACATGTTCTAACCGAAGTGTCCACTGACCTGGAAACACTCTCTAACCACTTCAGCTGACATATATCGCCTTTTTGAACCATTCCGATGCTCTAGGTGGGAGTTTTTTTTATTGATTTGTATATTCTTATGTTTTGAATCATATTAATTTGTTAATTTGTATACTTAGACATTATAGTTTCTTTTCGATTACCGATTGCGCCAAATTGATATATCAATCTCTTTTTAACGTTAACAGTCACATTTAGTTGATTTTCTGTTCGTTAACTTAGTCAATAGCATTCATCTGTTGAATACCATTTGTACATAGTCAACACACTCACTAATAACGATATACTCCTTCTCCACGCGGTCTTCGTTCTTCTCTGGTTGCCTCGTATTCAATGTTGTATGTGGATATAACAGGAACACACGCAGCTTAACGGTTCATTCCTCACTATCCACTGAAATACCAAATCATTCAAGCTTCCTCAGTACTAGGCTTCAGTTAACACGATCAAATTCTTTGGAGATATCAAAGTAGCAGACAGGAATTATCTTTCCTGTATCGACCACTTGTGTCCAATCATCCAGTGTATTCGAGAAATTTGATAATCAAGATAAATTCCGTACAAATTCTCTTATTTTGTTTCAAAGTAACAGATTATTTTCATAATGATTCAGTAGATCGTCGACTTATACATATATTGAAAATGTAAAATCTTCCAGAAATTAATAGGGACAGTCTCATAGAACATGGTACGTCATGTATTAATCCTGCTTCAAATTGAAAACATCAACGGATTCCGAGCGTATGATATTTTCGGGCCAAGTGCCAAGTGGAAGAATTATCCGCAAGAAAAAATTACGACGAATATCCAATCGAGAATGTGGAATGCCTAAAGCCCTTGAATGTTTGCGTATTCGAGTAAGTTCCTTAGGCTTTATTAAGTGTATAACAAAATGATTTTCGGTGTGTGAAAGTCTAAATGCCACCATAATGTCTCTGCGTATTCGAGGTTGGTAAAATCATGTAAATCAAGTTTAGACCTTCGTACTTGGAAAGGCGAATTTTTGTAACGGGTGACCAACTTGTGCCGCTCGATGATAAATCATGTCGAGTAATTCAAAATCCTTCCACAGCGAAAGTGCCTTGGCTCGGATCGCATATTCCATAACAGGCCTTACAAATGTATCAGGTATCCGGGTTAGGGTTACAGGCATGAAAATCCTGAATATCAATGAAGTTATTGGGAATTCTGTGCAAAGACTTTCACAAATGATACGTCGGTTTTCACTGTTTTACTTTAGAAACAGTGCGAACCTATTGGCTATCGTATGTGTCATACAGTTTTTCTGACTAAATCAATATCAAGAACCGCTTCGCGCATTCATTCATTCATTCATTCATTCATTCAGTCCTCTCCGTGCCGGGTGGCACGTGAGGCGAGGACAACTTAACGCCAGTGGTTCCAATCTGTCGCTGCTTCCGTTGCCGTCTGCACCGTGAATCCTTGTGCATGTAGTTCGCGTTCCAACGTTCTGCGCCAAGTTTCCTTGGGCCGTCCCCTTTTTCGTTTACCTTGCGGATGCCAGTGCATGGCTACCTTCGTATGCGAACTGGGATCCATCCTGCAGACATGACCGAACCACGGATCTGTTGTCATCGTTTCCGTAGCAATGTAGGTTTTGTGGGATAGGGTTGCTAGCCCTAAGCCCAACCCTCCTCCTTTCTCAGACGGGCTTGGGACCGTCCTTGGCGGAGTTTTTGATGATCATCACGATAAAAAATAGCTTTCTCGCACTCTGTCTACAACTACACAGGTATTTTGAACGAATTTGCAATACTTCGGTGCTGTACAGACAACACTAGCATTAACTATTCCCTGTATCTTGAGTCCAATTCATCTCGTCGCTACATACATGCAACCTGTGATTATACGGAGACCGCACCCTAACGTAGTGCGATGGTCTGTGTATCTCTCTGTCCCACAAATCTCTGGATGTCAATCACAAACAGTCTGATATCATTGCCTTTTGGGTAAAGATCTTCTGTGATGGCTTCGGTTGAAAATCGAAATTTCTCTTCTGTCCAGATATGCGCGACCTTTGTAGTATCCCGGCCATTTTTATTTTCTCATACCTCTCTAGGCCCGGGCAACCTGACAGTATCTTAGCCCTTGTGTAGTCTGATAGTGCGGTACTTTGCCCTGATCCGGCTTATACTTTCACACATGCCTGGCATGGATGTGCAATCGTGCAGCATTTCTGTGCTGTGCGGCTAACATCGTGCTAAATTGATTGGCCAACGGTAGTGAGCTGCATGCTGAAACACGCTGGAGTCTCACCACCATTTCTATTTCTTTTCCCCCCTCATATCTGTCTAGGCCTGGGCAATCTGACAGTATCTTAGCCCACCTACAGCCTCTGACTATGCGGCACTTTGCCTGGACTAGGCTTGTGCTTTCATACATATTCATACATACAATAACAAAACGATAGAGAACAGAAGGCCGTTCATACGTAACAATTTTATTATTATCATTACTGGTAAAATCTTGCAAGAACAATACCGGGCTGCTTGCCAGATTTCAGATCCTAACAAAACGAGACAAAAATGCAAACTATCGGGGAAGGGTGCCAGCGAAAACCAAGAAGAAAAAAGAGAATTACACCGCCTAAATGGCAAACAAACAAACAAAAACAAGGGCGCGGCGACTAGGGCTTCTTTGGTTCCGGGACGTAGCCGAAATGCTTCTTCAATTGTTCCAGAAAGACGAAAGTGAGCACCGTATGCGGGGCGAGACGTATGAAGGCGGGGATGATCCCTTTGTAAAATCCAAGCGGACCGGTGACCATGATGTCCATACCGCAGCTCATTAAGCCCTGGGGATGGTGGGAAACACACGAAACAAGATCAACAACATGGTTGGCCTCGAGTGAGTCATCAGTCGGAAATGGTTGACACCACATAGAGTCATCATCATCATCATCAGCGACTCATTCTACCCGTAGCAAGTACCGAATGTCCAACCGGGTAAAATCCTGAAAGATGGTGAAGGGTGGGGCTTAAATAGCTACGGATTCTATAGGAGAGTAAGCACAAGCAAACTGGGATAAGGTGCCTACAATTCGCTGGAGTTTCGTGAGCGAAAAAAACCACAAAACAGCCCGACAGCTTCCTTGGGGCTTTCACTGACATGCATCATAAAAACCTCTTCTCGTCACTCCACTTGACAACATATAGGGTTAAGCAAACACTCAAAGAACATGCATACTGCAAGACAGCAAATGAACACGGTTTCAAGACATATCATGAAGCGTAACTAGCCACTGCGATATCTGATCACGGGAACTCGAAAAACAGGCTGTGCCGACTTCAGGAAAGGTTACTAGTTGGAGATTTCAGCTGCCCTGAGACGGTTTGGGTACCACAAGATCTGCGTTAATCTGGATGTTGTGTCATTAAAATGTGGCCCAGCCAACGTAACCTGTTCAAAATGGTCTGGTTCTTTATAACAACATTAGGTGTCCGGTCACGTAATCGTCAGACACTTAACCCCCAGTTTGATAACTTTTGAAGAATACAGAATACGTTTAAATGAATTTATTAAGCAGGAGAGTTGTGCAATTGATTTTAAGAACGTCAATCTTTCCGTAGTTGCATATTGCTGAATTGCTCGAGATGACCTGGCGCATATCTCAGCATACTTCTTCTGTTTGATATGAACCACAGCACTTGCTTGAAGAACTGAGGCCGTATGCTGTCAACAATCCTTTTGCAAACCGTTAAGAAATGTCCACATGGTGGGATGTTGGCTAGAAAAGAGTGACTGTAATGCATGATGCCAGCCTTCTACAGCATTATTCGTTCGGGCAACACCACTATTTGCGTCTTCATACTTATTCCAGGATTCCGGTGGAAATATAGCTGGTGCAAAGTTTTCTCTTCTACCTCTAATTCGTCGACCTCGAACAAAGGTATGTTCAAAATAAGATAACAGTTCATTCATCCTCTCAATCTGAGACATAGATTCGGCTAAAATCTCAAATCTGTCAACTACATCATTTAACGGTACAATCATGAGGCGTAAATCATCGTCTGCCTCATAATCTGCTTTCATCCGTAGTTCACTTATTTTTCGTTGCATGGTATGACATCTCGAGCAATTCAGCAATACGCAACTACGGAAAGATTGACGTTTTTAAATTCAATTGCATATCTCTCCCGCTAAATAAATTCATTTAAACGTATTATGCATTCTTCCGAAGTTATCAAACTGACACACTGAAGATTAAATGACTGGGGATTAAGTGTCTAACGATTAAAAGTCAGTAAATCCAACAGTACTACCGAAGCGCATCGTTGCGTATGCGACAGTAACAGCTAATCCTCAAGGCACCACAGAGACAACGGTTGTCGAATACTTGGGGGCGCTAAATGTGTTGTTTACCCAATGTCCCATACAGTCCGAACTGACACTTTGTAGATTCAACCTTTGAGTAATAAAGAGATGCCAGAGGTGACTTAGGTTGTGGAATGCCTTGACAATGCGTACAAAGACCTAGTGTGCACGGATGTACAATCGTGCAGCACTTCTATGCTGTGTAGCTAACGCCTTACTAAATGGATTTGCCACCAGTAGTGAGCTGCATGCGAGTACACGCTGGATTCTCACTGCTATTACTATTTTCCTTCCCCTTTAACTGTCTAGGCCTGGGCAACCTGAGAGTGTTATCCCACTGTGCGACAATTTGCCTGGAACAGGCTTGTGATTTCATACCATACATACATACATACATACAAAGACCTAGTCAACTAACGATGCAAAATTATGGATACAACTGCCGAGATACGTCATTTTCCTCAATGCACGCACGCGGATCCTAGAACCAGAGGACTCACTCATTGCTAAAGAGATAACTCGGTTAAACGGGGGCAGTTAGAAAGCAGAAAGCGGTTCCTGTTGATTATTGACAAATCGAATATTCCATTCTATCTTCAGAAGAGCAGAATATCATCGTCGTCGCGGGAAGACATCTCACTCAAGTGAACAGGTGACATAATCTCATGGTTGGAGGGCAGTTGCTCATTCGGTACATGCTACCGGTATGCGCTGGTGATGTATATCCATGGCAGACATCGCCAAAAGTGAGTGAATAACATACCACCGGTTAAACACTGTTCCTGATGATGATGATGATGATGACGAAACGACCACAGGGTCCAGGACAAAGGTGCACTCAAACGACACGACCACATTATTGTCAGGTAGACAACAGCTTGCACTCACGGAATATTTTCCAGGAGGTGCGTTCATCAGGCGCGTCTTCATCACATCGAACGGTTGCGTAATGAAAGTGGCGACTCCGGCCTGGAAACGAAAAAAAGTCAATCAGGGGGTGTAAGAGCAATATAGAGGATCTGTATGTTTTGCGACTACTCATGAGTACCATGTTTTTCGAAATATTCACAACGTTTATCACGACGGTCCATATTAGAAGCACTGGACTCGAGTTTCGCTCTTACTTGAGCTCATCAGCAGTGCATATCCTGTCTTGGGTCTGATTCGAACCTAGGACCTTCACCATTGTAGTCCCATGCCTTAACGACCTGGGCTACCGTCTATCGTTTGACCGATCGCCATTTAACGTTCATGAATGTTTCTCCAGACCAGCACATTTGAGTAGCGTCATATGCCCGACCAGTCGAGAAGGAGCCAGCAACATCTGTTGTGGTCGTCCAACCGATCTGATCTCATTGTCAGGTCTTCCCATCAGATACAATGTAAGCTAACACCGATTAAATCTGACGGGCATTGTTGTTTGGAGAGTTCGTTCGTCCAGCGTGGAAGATTCCACTGAAACTAAAAGTCCATCTTCGGTTGAATGACGTTATTGGAGTGGAGATGGCCACAGTATGACAGTTCCTGCTCAAACAAGTCCCATGGCTATTGACAGCAGTATGAATAAGTTCGCGATAAACAGTTATGGTGGGTTTCGAACGCATTGAAATCACCCCCCATCAATAAGTCGACATCGTCATCACAACAGGTGGAAACATTTACTGTAAAGAAAATCGCCCAATCGACAATGATTGTAAAACGATGGTGACCGATTAAAAAACACCCACCACGAGCTATGATGAGAGAATAGCCGGGGTGGCTAAGAAAAACAAGTCTGAGGTGCCTACGCCTCTGAAACATGCAAAACACAATCAATTAAC
>JACCGJ010000151.1:0-11835 GCA_013407085.1 Atriophallophorus winterbourni
TGGCTTCTTATTCTCCGAGCTATGGTTCTGAATGTTTTCAAGTGCGGTCATGCTGCATGCCTGTTCTTGCTGTTAGCCTCCGATCGATTTTGACCATGGATGCACATCACAAGTGCATGACGGCGTTTTAAATGACTAAACGGTTTAATCCGCGAAGAAAAATCTCTCCCACAGCTGATTACAGCGCAGGCAGTAATCGGTTGATCGATAGCAGTCGCACGCTGAAGGCGCAATCTACTTTCAGCAGCCGAGAGCAGTCTCTGCTCTGGAGTGTTTCATTAATCTTGTATCTTGTCAAGTGAAATTGCGATGTAAGTTTGTAATGACGCGTGACGGTGAAATCCGGAAAGATGTTGTCGTATTGATATCCATCTACTCGTTCACAACGCTTATTAAATGCGTATTTGATACGAAATATAGGCTCTCATACCAGCATATCTATCCTCAGATACATGCATAAAACATACATATACATGCACTTCAGGTTTGAAAGAATCGGACACAGGTCTCGCGCCACCTGCCCTATGGGATTTGGCTGCTGATCGAAGCTGCCTGACCAACGAACATCCACTTCAGGTTGCCCGCTGCACCAAAATCATTAATGCGGACAACGAGGACCCGAAGTATATCATCAATGTGAAACAGTTCGCAAAGTTTGTTGTCAATTTAGCCAACAACGTGGCTCCCACCGACATTGAGGAAGGAATGCGAGTTGGGGTTGACCGAGCCAAATATCAAATTCACATTCCACTTCCGCCGAAAATTGATCCAAGTGTAACCATGATGCAAGTCGAGGACAAACCGGATGTGACGTACAGTGACGTGGGTGGATGTAAAGAGCAAATCGAGCGATTGAGGGAAGTAGTCGAGATGCCACTGTTACACGTGAGTTCTAGCAGTTTAGGTCATGTTTCCGGATCATTTCCGTGTGAATGATTTGCTTTTATTTCCACATACAAATAATGGAACTAAAATTCAGGGCCTTGTCACTGTTCACATAGTTACGCTGCTTTTGTGATTTAGTGGGGTGGTTAAACGTACGCAATCTACGAGGCAGGTTTGGCAAACACACAAAAACGAAGAATCTCGTGACGGTGTGAAACCACAAGCCTCGATTCAAGCAAAATATCGCACAGTCTGAAACTGCGCGTTAGCTATGCTGCCGTCAGTTTGCCGAGGCCTAGACAAATGTATAAAATAGAAAAAGGCCATGAGACTCCACCGTATATCCGAATGCAGCTCAGTACTGTTGACAAACCAACCTTGTATGTGTATTATGATGCATGACAGTGAAAGCCGCAAGGAAGCTGCCATGCTGATGTCGCTCTACTCGTACACGAAGCTTGTTTGAATGCATGTTCCATTCGAGGTGTAGGCACCTCTACCCCGTTTGTTTATGCTTACTCTTCTATAGAATCCGTAGCTATTTAAGTCCCACCCTTTCCCATCTTTTAGGATTTTACTTTTTCATGGTTGTGTGGCAGTTAAGTATTCGGTACGCGCTACCGGTGTAATGCTGTCTGTGATGATGATGAAACCAACTTAACACGGCGTTAGATGCATAGCACAGAAGTCATGCACAAATGCACATCCCTGCTCATCATGGTTGATGAGTGAAGTAAAAAGGCAGTTGGTGAAACGACACTCAACCTGTTGACTACGTTAAAATGTGTTTGTTCATTTCGTTTAGTTTTTAATGTTTTGTTCTCCCCCCCGGGTTATTCTGCCCTAACCTGTTTAACAGATTGTTTGGCTCCAGACTTGTATTCTGTGACTGGTGATGAAATTGAACTTGTTACTTATGAAGGATTACTCGCACTCATTTTGCTAATATAGATCTCTGTCGATGTGTGTGTTAGGACTAAGGGACCACGGGCAAAATGTCCATACTAGGTTTATTCGGAAATATTCGTTCTGATGCGTAACGCAACTATCCGTAATCGAATCGTTGGTAGCGACGTAGGAATATAAAAAACACCAGTTACCGTACATAGGCTTCGCTGGTTAGGCCACGTATTGCGAACGGGAAATCATCGTTTTCCTAACGCGACATTGTTCGCCACTCCTAACTCGGAATGACGTCGTTGTAAGGTTGGCCAGACTCTGACTTGGCTCAAGGAGATGAAGGCTTTGACTGTTAAACTAGCTGCGGTTGGTGCGATCCGTCTTCCGGGTCGGGGTCCAAAAGATAAAAATTCACAGGGCTTTTTACGTTTAGCGATATGGCCCAAAATCGTGTTCAGTGGCAGTCTTGTTGTAGATATCTTCTTAGAGTGTTTGATTATTCTTGCCAAGTGAATTGGCGAGGAAAGCTTGTTATGCTGCGTGACAGTGAAAGCCGCAAGGAAGCTGTCATGCTGATGTCGCTCTACTTGTTCACAACACTTGCTTCAATGCATGTTTGATTCGAGGTGTAGGCACCTCATCCTAGTGCGTCTGTGTCCAATCTTGTATAGGTTCAGTATGGTATGGTATGAAAGCACAAGCCTGATACAGGCAAAGTGCCGCACAGTCAGACTGCACGTGGGTTAAGCTACTGTCAGGTTTCCCAGGCCTAGACAGATATGAGGGGGAAATAGAAACGGTAGTGAGACTCTAGCGTATTTCAGCATGAAGCTTACTACCGTTGGCCAATCAATTTAGCACGGTGTTAGCCGCACAGCACAGAAGTACTGTACGATTGCACATCTGTGCAGTATAAGTTATTAAACATTGAGAATGTCAACGTCCATCGAGACTTCCGAAGGTCAACTCACTATGAAAGCACAAGCCTGATCCAGGCAAAGCGCCGCACAGTCAGAGACTGCACGTGGGCTAAGATACTGACAAGGTTAAGTAGCTTTTGAGGTCCCACCCTTCCACACATCTATTGAAATATTTTAGTGTGTCATGGTTGTATAAGCAGTTAGGCACTTGCTACTTGTTACCGGTGTAATGATGTTTGTGATTGTGCTGATAGTTAAACTTCTGACGTGATGGCTGTAAACCTAGGTCAGTACCACTGATGGATTTATTGTATGAGTCATCACTTTTAATATCTTATCAAAATCAGCTATTTTGTTTGTAGCGGCTCTCAGCCATCTCCTATTTTCAATCATGCATCCGTTCTTTCACCTCACTCCAAGCCTAACGATTGCTGGATTTACTCGCGCATGCTTACCGTAATCTGTGCTAAATCGATAAAGTAGATCGAGGTACCCCATTAATACGTCGGTATTACTGTCTGGTCGCAATTTTGTTGGACTGTGGTTCAGTTCAGTACAATCCGTTCATTGTGAATCCAGTTCTACTACATGATAAGGCTCTGGCGTGTTTCCGCATGCAGCGCGCTATCGATGGCAAATTAATATAACTAACACCATCTGAGACGTTGCTAATGGTATGTATGTATAAAATCACAAGCTTGGATCCAGGCGAATTGCCATGCGGTGATAGACTGCCCTAGGGCTAAGATTCTGTCAGGTTACCAAGGCCTAGACAGAAATATAAGAGAAAGGCAGTGAGACTCAAGCGTATTTCCGCATGTAGCGCACTACATGTGGCAAATAGATTTACCACGGTGGTTAGCTGAGCTGTACAGAAGTACTACACGATTGCACATGTGCGTGTCCGATACTGGTGTAACTACTCGATGATACCCATCAAAACTTTAGCCGCCGCTTTGTACAGCTTTCATTATCATCATCATCATACAATACAGTTCCGGAGCTAGACATGTACAGATGAGCATACGCTGTGAGGCTAACATTGTGGTAAATTGATGTGATACTGATACCGAGCTGCATGGGGAAACACACTGGATTCTCATTGCCATTTTAATTGTAATTTTCACATTTGTCTAGACCTGGGCAACCTGGTAGTATCCTAGCTCACGTGCACTCTATGATTGTGCGGTGCTTTGCTTATATCCCGACTTATCATTACTTACATACATGATGCATAATCAGTAACATAGTCACTAATTTCATTCCCATTAACATTAGCCCGAACAATTTGTCAACCTCGGAATCGAACCACCCAAAGGGATTTTGTTGTTCGGACCGCCAGGCACTGGCAAGACACTTTGTGCTCGCGCGGTCGCCAATCGGACGGACGCTTGCTTCATTCGTGTCATCGGGTCGGAGTTGGTGCAAAAGTACGTTGGCGAAGGGGCGCGGATGGTGCGAGAATTGTTCGAACTGGCTCGAAGCAAAAAGGCTTGCATCATATTTTTCGATGAAATCGACGCGGTCGGAGGAGCTCGCTTCGACGACGGCGCTGGAAGCGATAACGAGGTTCAACGTACCATGTTGGAATTGATTAATCAGCTGGATGGATTTGATCCCAGAGGGAACATCAAAGTGAGTCCTGTTTTTTTGGTCGTTCACTCCTCAGGGTCTTGTAGTCGATGTTCAGGCCTAAACAACTTTATAGTATCTTAGCCCATGTGTATCCTATAAATACAGTCGTTGCCAGAATCTATACTTGCGATTTCATACATGCGTACGTGGTCTTGTATAATATGAACACGTTTAATTTCAAGCCATTAGATATTCTGCTTTTCCAATTCGACTCATCGACACTTGTACCAGAGTGCTCAGCGAGAATGAGCGCTGCTTTTATAACACAATCAATAAGGATTCAGTGCACCAGACTGTTTTCATTGGTTAGGAACAGTGCTTCCTGATCCTACTGTCCCTACCAGATAAGTACAAACAGCACGAAACCGGTCGTGGGGTGTGATGAAAATGCATGCAAATAAGCTTTTTTAGTACCGGATCTCATTACTTTACTTTACTTTTGTGCGACTATCTCCTCTTGGAGGATGTGTCGGCTTCGTTGACGTCACGGATTGCAGCCACCCACGCTCGGCGGTTAGAAGCGAGATCCACGCAGATTTTAAGCCAGGTCCGGTCCCAAGTGCGCCATCCGTAAACCGATCGTAGACCAAGCAGCTCCACATCCGATCTCACGGTGACGAGCCAAGTCTTCGCTTGTCCTTCGCTGCGACAACGCCTTTCTGTGCAGGGTGTCGGCGATAGTGTCATCCTGGTTAGTTCATCGTCCGAGCGTCTCAGGATGTGGGCAAACCATCTCAGTCGGTGTTGTCGCAATATCGAACGCAGGCGAGGGATATCAAAACAACGGTGGCGAACCTCGTCATTCGTTACTCGCTCTGTCTAGGCCTGTGCAACCTGACAGTATCTCAGCCCACGTACAGTCTCTGACTGTGCGGCACTTTGCCTGGATCAGGCTTGTGCTTTCATACAACACACACACATACACTCGCTCATCCCATCGAACATTGATGATGCGTCGGAGACACCAGTGGTCGAAAACTTCTAGTTTCCGCATATCCTCCACCCGCACAGGCCACGTCTGGCATCCATAAGTGATAACTAAGCGAATCGCCGCTCTGTAAACGCGCAGCTTTTTACGTAAGCTGATTTCTCTACGGCTATATAGAACCCAACGTAGTCGCGAAAACGCCGTGCGCGCAGCTTGTACACGGGTTGGTATCTCATCCCTGGCTTGGCCTGACGGTAGCACGCACGAACCAAGGTAACGAAAAGAGTTCACCAACTCCAAGTTCTCGCCATCAATCTTGAGAGGTAGATGAGGTCCAGCGGCGGTGGTAAAATACGTCGTTTTGCGCGTGTTGATTCGTATCCCCAGCATAGAAGCAAATGAACTGAGGCGTTCGAGGATCATACCCCAAGATGTCGCCGGCATACTCCAAATCGGCAATCGAGATGCTCGGACTCAGCATCACACCGGCGTAATCTGAAAGCGCCTGCTTCATTGTCCAATCGATCGCGAAGTTGAATAGCACAGGGGACAAAGGGTACCCTTGCCGGACACCAGTCCTAATGGGGAACGTCGAGGATCTCATTATGATGTAACAGTCGATCTTCAGCGCATGAATTACACAATTGATGTAGTTTCACTCCGTGCGATTTTGTCTGTCCGCCGTACGTACCGGATGCCTAACTGCGGTATAATCATGAAAAAATAAAATCCTAATAAATGGGGAGGGGTGGGGCTCAAACAACAACGGAATCTATAGAAAAGTAAGCACTATCAAATTGGGATGAGATGCCTACACCTCGAACGGAACAGGCATTGAATCAAGTTTCGCGAGCGAGTAGAGCAATATCAGCACGACAGCTTCCTTGCGGCTTACACTGCCATGGGCCAATAACAAGATTTCCTCCTCACTTCACTTGACAACATACACGATTAAACAAACATTCCAAGAAGTTGCTCACTGCAAGACCGCGTTGGAACACGGTTTGGAACGTAACTAGCCCCTGTGACGGAAAGTCATTAGCATGGCAGCTTCATTCAGCGTTCCATCGTCGTACATTTAGCTCGCTGCGCAATTCCGCTTAGCCACATACATCCGTATAATTCACTTCAGAATTATGACATCTAATAAAATACACTGCCGCCATTGACTTCGGTTTGCAACCATATCTCGTAATGTTTCCAGTCCTCTATTAGGTGGAGCCCAACCAGGCAAACGAATACGTCCAACTGAGCCGAGCGCTACGGTGAGTTTCTTCATCCTAACGCGCCCCGTCATGCACTGGCCACCCGATCGTTTCTCCCAGCTTCTGTCAGTCACTTGGGTATAGTGAGAGTCTGGGCTAGGCACACATCTTGGATTGTTCAACTGCAGCATAATTCGATTCGTGACCGCCCATTAGAGTCGACGCCCCAACCTACCTAGGCATGAAACGGTCGGAAAAATAACAACAGCGAAAGCCTAGTATCGACATGTGCATGAACGCAAATCACCTGCAAAGCTAAATGCTAATCAAATCAAAGATAAGCAACGGCCCTGTGGCCCTTATTAACAGTAATAGTCTGTCCTCGTATAATTTTTGCTTTCAGTCTGCTTTCTTTCAGCACACTTCGTAGGTGGTAATTTTTCTGTTTCGGTCCATAAACATGACGTCAAACACCATCTCACAGTCTGATAACCTGGGCGTTGGATATGCGATACTGTCAGGTTGCCCGGGTCTAGACAGGACCTTAACATAGGGTCGATTATAGTCGGTAACTATAGTTACCGAAATATAAAGTCTCATAAAAACCATAAAATACATGACATGCTAGTTTTGACATGTTCAATAGCCCGATCCAAGTTCAGAAGCCGCATGGTTCTGTTTCGTTGCTTGCAGACGCCGAAGGAGTTCCTGTTGAAAGGCGCCGAAGATCAGACGCTTTCTATGATGCACAATAATTATCGGCAGAAATGGCATGAAATCACAAGCCTGATCCAGGCAAAGTGTCGCACAGTCAGAGACTGCACGTGGTCTAAGATACTGTCAAGTTACCCAGGCCTAGACAGATATGAGAATGCAAAAAAGAACAGGAAATGGTAGTGAGACTCCAACCTGTTTCACGTCATGAGCGCTTTGCTCGTAGGATGTGAGAGCGATGACGCCAGGTGAGGTCACTGGATCCAACATTGACCACGTCACCACGCGTTCCGCACACGCTTATCGGTTGCGTACGAATTCATTCTTGAAGCCACCATGTCCAACGCTAATCGCGTTAAATTTGACCTCACGGGTTTCGTATTCGGTGAAGTTGGGCTTTTCAAGTTGGGTTTTCAACACTCAAATGTCGCTCAAACTGTACCATCTGTTTCGCGTAATAGCCCCAACAAGTATCAGGTGTTGGCACAACTTGCGAAGCATTTACCAGGAACAGATAAACGGCATTACACTTTGCGGTCAGTAACTGGTATCATCATTTAACGCTTCATCAGGTTCTAATGGCTACCAACCGTCCGGATACCTTGGACCCGGCGCTCGTTCGCCCAGGTCGACTGGACCGCAAGGTGGAATTCAGTTTACCCGACCTGGAAGGTCGGACGCACATTTTCAAGATTCACGCTCGTTCAATGTCCGTGGAAAAAGACATTCGTTACGAATTGTTGGCGCGTCTCTGTCCGAACAGTACGGGTGAGTATGACGTGGCTTATGAAATCGGAATTGTAACTATTTTAGTATATCAGTGGAGAAGGTACCCTATCCCTGTCAGACTGGAACCGCCTGTGTAGCATACAGCAGATTAGGTGGCTCGAGCCTTCTATTTTGGAGACGACGTGAACACCCGGATTCGTGTCAAAGTCACTTTATGTCACGTGATGAGCTGAATCGGTATTAACCCACAATCTGCAACTGTAACAACAGTGTTCCCTATCTCACGTATAACCGTATGTCAACACCCATGTAGTCATTCAATCTGTACGTTTTTTGTCCGCTTTCATGTTAACACGAGAAGACCCCACTTGCTCTGTCGCCCAACTGTCTAGATGTTCTCGAGTTACTGCACCATCTAATATCGCAATTCAAAGAATGCTATTTTCTCGGTCTGTTGTATTTCTATTATTATTATTATCTTTTTGCGTGTATCTCCAAGGTCTGTGCAACCTGACATTATTTTAGCCCATGTGCAGTCTATGGCTGTGCGGCACTTTGTCTGGATCACGCTTGTGATTTCATACATGCATTCATATACACAACTTTACTATGGGATTTTCGGTCATGTGTGTGATGCTTAAAGTACATGGTCCGGCTGCTATTTGTATGTAAAATCACAAGGCGGTATAGCCAAAAAGTATACAGCATGCTCACTCTACTACGACAGCATCATTTACGCAGGCTGGGTCGTGTACAAAATGGAAAATGGTCGTAGAGACCAAGGTCTACTGTTCGGTAAGTTGAAATTAGGAAATTGACCAGTGGACACTTGCAAAAATATATGTATTGTGGTGCTCACATCCCCAGCACTTACACTCCACAACAGGTTTGTGGTTGTTTGCCGTCATCAGGTGGAGATTGGGCATGAAGCTCAGATAAGAAAGCTCGACCCTACGAGTTGGAAAGAACTTTTTTCTTGATCACTCATTTTCGAGACACTGTGTAAAGCGTCGTGTTTAAGCAAAGAAAGAGCGGATACTGCGCTCGGTTGCTGAATGTGGATCGCGCCGTCAGCGTGAAACTGACGCCGATCGACCGAGTATTGCCTGTATATGGTATGAAAGCACAAGCCTGATCCAGGCAAAGTGCCGCACAGTCAGAGACTACACGTGAACTAAGATACTGTCAGGTTGCCCAGGCCTAGACAGAAGCATTGTCTGTCGCTGTGTGGGAGATATTGTTCCGCTCGAATCGAACAGTTTAGTCATTCGAAACGCAGTGAAGACATAATGCGTTCGTGATGTATATCCATGGTCGACATCGACCGAACCAGGCTAACATTGTAACACAGTGCGGTCGAGATTGTCAGGTTGTCCATGATTGAACGAGCTTCACTGAACAACATAACTACACATCCATGCAAGCTTATCCACTGGCGATTAATTTGAATTACATATATCCACGATTTTCCCTGCTTACAGGAGCCGAGATACGCAGCGTGTGCACGGAAGCTGGAATGTACGCCATCCGCGCCAGGCGCAAAATGGCCACCGAGAAGGATTTCCTCGAAGCGGTGAACAAGGTGATCAAATCGTACGCGAAGTTTAGTGCAACTCCCCGATACATGACATATAATTGAACAGTCCTCGACATTGTTAGCGATTCCATGCACTACATTAATTCATCAATCTGTTCATTAACTTGTCATCTCTTTGGACTTATTTGGGTGGGTGATCTTTCCGGATGAAGTAGTTTAGCGGGAACTGTTGGAAGCTACAATGACTCGTGAGTATGGTATGAAAGCACAAGCCTGAACCAGGTAAAGTGCCGCACAGTCAGAGACTGCACGTGGGCTGAGATACTGTCAGGTTGCCCCGGCCTAAACAAATATGATGGGGGAAATAGAAATGATAGTGAGACTCCAGCGTGTTTCAGCATGCAGCTCACTATCAGTGGCCAATCAATTTAGCACGATGTTAGCCGCACAGCCCAGAAATGCGTACTCTCATTTGTAACAGCACAGTGACTGAAATACTACAATAATGCTTATCCATTAAGCAGCAACACAAATTCCAGGTATGGTAGTGAGCTGTGGTTGACGGGTTTCCTTTCCCGAGTTTGATATTACGTCACCGTCTTTTTCCATTGGGTTAATTTTTCCAGGGTATCACCCTACAGCCAGTGACGAGAAACTTGCACACAAAAATCTGATGAGCGAATGCGTAGGAAAGCGGATAAACGAAATATATGTTTGTTATGTAGTTTCATCACATGAGATTTGGTATTTTTTGT
Source organism: Atriophallophorus winterbourni (assembly GCA_013407085.1). NCBI lineage: Eukaryota > Metazoa > Platyhelminthes > Trematoda > Plagiorchiida > Microphallidae > Atriophallophorus > Atriophallophorus winterbourni. The sequence goes on from JACCGJ010000151.1 coordinate 10,209, forward strand.
TTATTAGAAGATAAGACGAGGTTCGATGAAAAATTATTACATCGGTTTGCAGGCATATCAGTTCACGTTCCAGCCATTACCGTGGAGCGATGCTTTGTTTGTTTCAATGACCTATTGCGCTATACTGAACAGTGTCCTTCGGCCGATGAATAAAAGTCAGACAAAATCAGACTCAACACGCTGTCTTGTGCTTCAGGATATTTAGCCAAATGATTCGGGTGAAGCCCTAAGCCTGCGTAACCGCGCAGTATCGCGCTTACAACTATGAAAATAGAGATGACGAGAAAGATCCCGTGCTTTAATGCTTTCGATGTGTAGTCCTCCACTAGGTAGCCTCGACAGGTTCAGTTTGTTCATCAAGGTCCCTGAATCTACCTTCTTCAAATACGTCGCATGCTCTTGGTGCCATTAGAGCGCTATTCCGCCAGCGTATACTGTTTAAATTGGCAGTTTAATGTACCAGTGAGTCGTCTTGAGGTAGTGCGCAGATGCGGTTTGGCGGGAAAACCTAAGTCAAAAGGCAACCGAATGTGGCCAGGCCTAATGATCTCTTGATTCACAAGGAATTTCACGCCAATTTGAGGTCTTACATCTCTTTAAACTTCCCAAAGATAGTGTCGATAAGCAATGGATTGGGATGCAATCCTCGATGAAAATGCCGCGTTGAATAGTTGTAGGCTGACATCCTATGCCGCTAAACACGGGGTTTCTATGAATTCTCTTCAACTGATGGACAAACACCGGTTGCTTCAAGAGGGCTTATTAAATGCAAACTGAGTAAATGTTTGAGGGCCAACCGGTAATGTTGGTGGAGTTCTAAGGTTGCGGAAACTGCGATGGCTGCATGTAATTTCAGACTAATGTTCCATATGATCAGAACTACTGGTAGCGGGCGGTTAGGCGCCAGCTAGGAGCATAGAGCGATGGGCAAAACATTTTGAGCAACAGCTTAACTGACCTCAATGCTCTAGCTAATTAGTAGATCTTCGATGTGCCCCACAGGTTACTACTTTTAAAAAGTACAGTGTAATCCATATGACGATCATTGGAGTATCAGTCTTGTTTCAGCGGCTTCTATGTATGTATGAAAGCACAAGCCTGATCCATGCAAAGTGCCGCACAGTCATAGACTGCACGTGGTTAATAGTCAAAAAACTAAAGTAGATGCGTGAGGAAGACTGGATTTTTTGCCCGTCGAGGTTGTATGAATCAAATATCCACAATCACTCAGGTGTCCCTGTGTATGAAATCACAAGTCTGATCGCAGTGCCGCGGCCAAATGCTACACGCTAGGTTAAGATACGTTGTCCACGCCTAGAGAGATGAGATACAAAAATAGCAAAGACAGTGATTCCACATGCAGCAAATACATTTAACCATATTAACTGTAGAGCGCAGAAGTACTACACAATTGCACATTCCGGCAGTTACGCGAGCGACGCCAAGCGTTTCACAGACCAGCTATCGTGCCATTCCTTGGAAGTCCGGCGGCATTATGCCCAATCCTTCGCGATTATGTAGAAAGGTGCAATGAGGCAGGGATTGTCTGAGAAGTATTTTTTGATCACGATATCTTTTTGTCAAACCTCGGGTAGGATTTGAGCGTAGGGCAGTTGTCATTTTTATT
>JACCGJ010000151.1:12835-74490 GCA_013407085.1 Atriophallophorus winterbourni
ATGAAAGCACAAGCCTGATCCAGGCAAAGTGCCGCACAGTCAGAGACTGCACGTGGGCTAAGATACTGACAAGGTTAAGTAGCTTTTGAGGTCCCACCCTTCCACACATCTATTGAAATATTTTAGTGTGTCATGGTTGTATAAGCAGTTAGGCACTTGGTACTTGTTACCGGTGTAATGCTGTCTGTGATTATGCTGATGGTTAAACTTCTGATGGATTTATTGTATGAGTCATCACTTTTAATGTCATATCAAAATCAGCTATTTTGTTTGTAGCGCCTCTCAGCCATCTCCTATATTCAATCATGCATCCGTTCTTTCACCTCAAACTCCAAGCCTAACGATTGCTGGATTTACTCGCACATGTTTACCGTAATCTGTGCTAAATCGATAAAGTAGATCGAGGTACCCTATTAATACGTCATATGGTGCCACTATTCCTGTCTGGTCGCAATATTGTTGGACTGTAGTTCAGTTCAGTACAATCCGTTCATTGTGAATCCAGTTCTACTACATGATAAGGCTTTGGCGTGTTTCCGCGTGCAGCGCGCTATCGGTGGCAAATTAATATATCTAGCACCATCTGAGACGTTGCTAATGGTATGTATGTATAAAATCACAAGCTTGGATCCAGGCGAATTGCCATGCGGAGATAGACTGCCCGAGGGCTAAGATTCTGTCAGGTTACCAAGGCCTAGACATAAATATAAGGGGAAGGCAGTGAGACTCCCGCGTATTTCCGCATGGAGCGCACTATCGGTTGTAAATCGATTTACCACGGTGTTAGCTGAGTTGTACAGAAGTACTACACGATTGCACATGTGCGTGTCCGATACTGGTGTAACTACTCGATGATACCCAGCTTGTACGGCTTTCGTTATCACCATCATCATACAGCACAGTTCCGGAGCTAGACATGTACAGATGAGCATACGCTGTGCAGCTAACACCGTGCTAAATTGATGTGATACTGGTACCGAGCTGCATGGGGAAACACACTGGATTCTCATTGCCATTTTTATTTTTATTTTCACATTTGTCTAGACCTGGGCAACCTGGTAGTATCCCGCACTCTATGACTGTGCGGTACTTTGCTTATATCCCGACTTATGATTACTTACATACATGATGCATAATCAGTAACATAGTCATTAACTTCATTCCCATTAATATTAGCCCGAACAATTTGTCAATCTCGGAATCGAACCACCCAAAGGGATTTTGTTGTTCGGACCGCCAGGCACTGGCAAGACACTTTGTGCTCGCGCGGTCGCCAACCGGACGGACGCTTGCTTCATTCGTGTAATCGGATCGGAGTTGGTGCAAAAGTACGTCGGCGAAGGGGCGCGGATGGTGCGAGAATTGTTCGAACTGGCTCGAAGCAAAAAGGCTTGCATCATATTTTTCGATGAAATCGACGCGGTCGGAGGAGCTCGCTTCGACGACGGCGCTGGAAGCGATAACGAGGTCCAACGTACCATGTTGGAATTGATTAATCAGCTGGATGGATTTGATCCCAGAGGGAACATCAAAGTGAGTCCTGTTTTTTGGGTCGTTCACTCCTCAGGGTCTTGTAGTCGATGTTCAGGACTAAACAACGTTATAGTATCTTAGCCGATGTGTAGCCTATAATTACAGGCGTTGCCAGACTTGCGATTTCATACATGCGTACGTGGTCTTGTGTAATATGAACACATTTAATTTCAAGCCATTATCAAGTTAGATATTCTGCTCTTCCAATTCGACTCATCGACACTTGTACCAAAGTGCTCAGCGAGAATGAGCGCTGCTTTTATAACACAATCAATAAGGATTCATTGCACCAGGCTGTTTTCATTGGCTAGGAATAGTGCTTCCTGATCCTACTGTCCCTACCAGATGAGTACAAGCAGCACGAAACCGGCTGTGGGGTGTGATGGAAATGCATGCAAATAAGCTTTTTTAGTACCGGATCTCATTACTTTACTTTACTTTTGTGCGACTATCTCCTCTAGGAGGATGAGTCGGCTTCGTTGACGTCACGGATTGCAGCCGCCCAAGCTCGGCGGTTAGAAGCGAGATCCGCGCAGATTTTAAGCCAGGTCCGGTCCCACGTGCGCCATCCGTAAACCGATCGTAGACCAAGCAGCTCCACATCCGATCTCACGGTGACGAGCCAAGTCTTCGCTTGTCCTTCGTTGCGACAACGCCTTTCTGTGCAGGGTGTCGGCGATAGTGTCATCCTGGTTAGTTCATCGTCCGAGCGTCTCAGGATGTGGGCAAACCATCTCAGTCGGTGTTGTCGCAATATCGAACGCAGGCGAGGGATATCAAAACAACGGTGGCAAACCTCGTCATTCGTTACTCGCTCTGTCTAGGCCTGTGCAACCTGACAGTATCTCAGCCCACGTGCAGTCTCTGACTGTGCGGCACTTTGCCTGGATCAGGCTTGTGCTTTCACATCACACACACACATACACTCGCTCATCCCATCGAACATTGATGATGCGTCGGAGACACCAGTGGTCGAAAACTTCTAGTTTCCGCATATCCTCCACCCTCACAGGCCACGTCTCGCCATCCATAAGTGAGAACTGGCGAATCGCCGCTCTGTAAACGCGCAGCTTTGTACGTCGGCTGATTTCTCTACGGCTAAATAGAACCCAACGTAGTCGCGAAAACGCCGTGCGCGCAGCTTGTACACGGGCGGTATCTCATCCCTGGCTTGGCCTGACGGTAGCACGGACGAACCAAGGTAACGAAAAGTGTTCACCATCTCCAAGTTCTCGCCATCAATCTTGAGAGGCAGATGAGGTCCAGCGGCGGTGGTAAAATACTTCGTTTTGCGCGTGTTGATTCGTATCCCTAGCATAGAAGCAAATGAGCTGAGGCGTTTCGAGGATCATACCCCAAGATGTCGCCGGCATACTCCAAATCGGCAATCGAAACGCTCGGACCCAGTATCACACCGGCGTAATCTGAAAGCGCCTGCTTCATTGTCCAATCGATCGCGAAGTTGAATAGCACAGGGGACAAAGGGTACCCTTGCCGGACACCAGTCCTAATGGGGAACGTCGAGGATCTCATTATGATGTAACAGTCGATCTTCAGCGCATGAATTACACAATTGATGTAGTTTCACTCCGTGCGATTTTGTCTGTCCGCCGTACGTACCGGATGCCTAACTGCGGTATAATCATGAAAAAATAAAATCCTAATAAATGGGGAGGGGTGGGGCTCAAACAACAACGGAATCTATAGAAAAGTAAGCACTATCAAATTGGGATGAGATGCCTACACCTCGAACGGAACAGGCATTGAATCAAGTTTCGCGAGCGAGTAGAGCAATATCAGCACGACAGCTTCCTTGCGGCTTACACTGCCATGGGCCAATAACAAGATTTCCTCCTCACTTCACTTGACAACATACACGATTAAACAAACATTCCAAGAAGTTGCTCACTGCAAGACCGCGTTGGAACACGGTTTGGAACGTAACTAGCCCCTGTGACGGAAAGTCATTAGCATGGCAGCTTCATTCAGCGTTCCATCGTCGTACATTTAGCTCGCTGCGCAATTCCGCTTAGCCACATACATCCGTATAATTCACTTCAGAATTATGACATCTAATAAAATACACTGCCGCCATTGACTTCGGTTTGCAACCATATCTCGTAATGTTTCCAGTCCTCTATTAGGTGGAGCCCAACCAGGCAAACGAATACGTCCAACTGAGCCGAGCGCTACGGTGAGTTTCTTCATCCTAACGCGCCCCGTCATGCACTGGCCACCCGATCGTTTCTCCCAGCTTCTGTCAGTCACTTGGGTATAGTGAGAGTCTGGGCTAGGCACACATCTTGGATTGTTCAACTGCAGCATAATTCGATTCGTGACCGCCCATTAGAGTCGACGCCCCAACCTACCTAGGCATGAAACGGTCGGAAAAATAACAACAGCGAAAGCCTAGTATCGACATGTGCATGAACGCAAATCACCTGCAAAGCTAAATGCTAATCAAATCAAAGATAAGCACCCGGCCCTGTGGCCCTTATTAACAGTAATAGTCTGTCCTCGTATAATTTTTGCTTTCAGTCTGCTTTCTTTCAGCACACTTCGTAGGTGGTAATTTTTCTGTTTCGGTCCATAAACATGACGTCAAACACCATCTCACAGTCTGATAACCTGGGCGTTGGATATGCGATACTGTCAGGTTGCCCGGGTCTAGACAGGACCTTAACATAGGGTCGATTATAGTCGGTAACTATAGTTACCGAAATATAAAGTCTCATAAAAACCATAAAATACATGACATGCTAGTTTTGACATGTTCAATAGCCCGATCCAAGTTCAGAAGCCGCATGGTTCTGTTTCGTTGCTTGCAGACGCCGAAGGAGTTCCTGTTGAAAGGCGCCGAAGATCAGACGCTTTCTATGATGCACAATAATTATCGGCAGAAATGGCATGAAATCACAAGCCTGATCCAGGCAAAGTGTCGCACAGTCAGAGACTGCACGTGGTCTAAGATACTGTCAAGTTACCCAGGCCTAGACAGATATGAGAATGCAAAAAAGAACAGGAAATGGTAGTGAGACTCCAACCTGTTTCACGTCATGAGCGCTTTGCTCGTAGGATGTGAGAGCGATGACGCCAGGTGAGGTCACTGGATTCAACATTGACCACGTCACCACGCGTTCCGCACACGCTTATCGGTTGCGTACGAATTCATTCTTGAAGCCACCATGTCCAACGCTAATCGCGTTAAATTTGACCTCACGGGTTTCGTATTCGGTGAAGTTGGGCTTTTCAAGTTGGGTTTTCAACACTCAAATGTCGCTCAAACTGTACCATCTGTTTCGCGTAATAGCCCCAACAAGTATCAGGTGTTGGCACAACTTGCGAAGCATTTACCAGGAACAGATAAACGGCATTACACTTTGCGGTCAGTAACTGGTATCATCATTTAACGCTTCATCACTGCTATTGCTATTTTCCTTCCCCTTAACTGTCTAGGCCTGGGCAACCTGACAGTATCTCAGCCCACGTGCAGTCTGACTGTGCGGTACTTTGCCTGGATCAGGCTTGTGATTTCATACATACATACATACATACATACCTCATCAGGTTCTAATGGCTACCAACCGTCCGGATACCTTGGACCCGGCGCTCGTTCGCCCAGGTCGACTGGACCGCAAGGTGGAATTCAGTTTACCCGACCTGGAAGGTCGGACGCACATTTTCAAGATTCACGCTCGTTCAATGTCCGTGGAAAAAGACATTCGTTACGAATTGTTGGCGCGTCTCTGTCCGAACAGTACGGGTGAGTATGACGTGGCTTATGAAATCGGAATTGTAACTATTTTAGTATATCAGTGGAGAAGGTACCCTATCCCTGTCAGACTGGAACCGCCTGTGTAGCATACAGCAGATTAGGTGGCTCGAGCCTTCTATTTTGGAGACGACGTGAACACCCGGATTCGTGTCAAAGTCACTTTATGTCACGTGATGAGCTGAATCGGTATTAACCCACAATCTGCAACTGTAACAACAGTGTTCCCTATCTCACGTATAACCGTATGTCAACACCCATGTAGTCATTCAATCTGTACGTTTTTTGTCCGCTTTCATGTTAACACGAGAAGACCCCACTTGCTCTGTCGCCCAACTGTCTAGATGTTCTCGAGTTACTGCACCATCTAATATCGCAATTCAAAGAATGCTATTTTCTCGGTCTGTTGTATTTCTATTATTATTATTATCTTTTTGCGTGTATCTCCAAGGTCTGTGCAACCTGACATTATTTTAGCCCATGTGCAGTCTATGGCTGTGCGGCACTTTGTCTGGATCACGCTTGTGATTTCATACATGCATTCATATACACAACTTTACTATGGGATTTTCGGTCATGTGTGTGATGCTTAAAGTACATGGTCCGGCTGCTATTTGTATGTAAAATCACAAGGCGGTATAGCCAAAAAGTATACAGCATGCTCACTCTACTACGACAGCATCATTTACGCAGGCTGGGTCGTGTACAAAATGGAAAATGGTCGTAGAGACCAAGGTCTACTGTTCGGTAAGTTGAAATTAGGAAATTGACCAGTGGACACTTGCAAAAATATATGTATTGTGGTGCTCACATCCCCAGCACTTACACTCCACAACAGGTTTGTGGTTGTTTGCCGTCATCAGGTGGAGATTGGGCATGAAGCTCAGATAAGAAAGCTCGACCCTACGAGTTGGAAAGAACTTTTTTCTTGATCACTCATTTTCGAGACACTGTGTAAAGCGTCGTGTTTAAGCAAAGAAAGAGCGGATACTGCGCTCGGTTGCTGAATGTGGATCGCGCCGTCAGCGTGAAACTGACGCCGATCGACCGAGTATTGCCTGTATATGGTATGAAAGCACAAGCCTGATCCAGGCAAAGTGCCGCACAGTCAGAGACTACACGTGAACTAAGATACTGTCAGGTTGCCCAGGCCTAGACAGAAGCATTGTCTGTCGCTGTGTGGGAGATATTGTTCCGCTCGAATCGAACAGTTTAGTCATTCGAAACGCAGTGAAGACATAATGCGTTCGTGATGTATATCCATGGTCGACATCGACCGAACCAGGCTAACATTGTAACACAGTGCGGTCGAGATTGTCAGGTTGTCCATGATTGAACGAGCTTCACTGAACAACATAACTACACATCCATGCAAGCTTATCCACTGGCGATTAATTTGAATTACATATATCCACGATTTTCCCTGCTTACAGGAGCCGAGATACGCAGCGTGTGCACGGAAGCTGGAATGTACGCCATCCGCGCCAGGCGCAAAATGGCCACCGAGAAGGATTTCCTCGAAGCGGTGAACAAGGTGATCAAATCGTACGCGAAGTTTAGTGCAACTCCCCGATACATGACATATAATTGAACAGTCCTCGTCATTGTTTGCGATTCAATGCACTACATTAATTCATCAATCTGTTCATTAACTTGTCATCTCTTTGGACTTATTTGGGTGGGTGATCTTTCCGGATGAAGTAGTTTAGCGGGAACTGTTGGAAGCTACAATGACTCGTGAGTATGGTATGAAAGCACAAGCCTGAACCAGGTAAAGTGCCGCACAGTCAGAGACTGCACGTGGGCTGAGATACTGTCAGGTTGCCCCGGCCTAAACAAATATGATGGGGGAAATAGAAATGATAGTGAGACTCCAGCGTGTTTCAGCATGCAGCTCACTATCAGTGGCCAATCAATTTAGCACGATGTTAGCCGCACAGCCCAGAAATGCGTACTCTCATTTGTAACAGCACAGTGACTGAAATACTACAATAATGCTTATCCATTAAGCAGCAACACAAATTCCAGGTATGGTAGTGAGCTGTGGTTGACGGGTTTCCTTTCCCGAGTTTGATATTACGTCACCGTCTTTTTCCATTGGGTTAATTTTTCCAGGGTATCACCCTACAGCCAGTGACGAGAAACTTGCACACAAAAATCTGATGAGCGAATGCGTAGGAAAGCGGATAAACGAAATATATGTTTGTTATGTAGTTTCATCACATGAGATTTGGTATTTTTTGTTTATTAGAAGATAAGACGAGGTTCGATGAAAAATTATTACATCGGTTTGCAGGCATATCAGTTCACGTTCCAGCCATTACCGTGGAGCGATGCTTTGTTTGTTTCAATGACCTATTGCGCTATACTGAACAGTGTCCTTCGGCCGATGAATAAAAGTCAGACAAAATCAGACTCAACACGCTGTCTTGTGCTTCAGGATATTTAGCCAAATGATTCGGGTGAAGCCCTAAGCCTGCGTAACCGCGCAGTATCGCGCTTACAACTATGAAAATAGAGATGACGAGAAAGATCCCGTGCTTTAATGCTTTCGATGTGTAGTCCTCCACTAGGTAGCCTCGACAGGTTCAGTTTGTTCATCAAGGTCCCTGAATCTACCTTCTTCAAATACGTCGCATGCTCTTGGTGCCATTAGAGCGCTATTCCGCCAGCGTATACTGTTTAAATTGGCAGTTTAATGTACCAGTGAGTCGTCTTGAGGTAGTGCGCAGATGCGGTTTGGCGGGAAAACCTAAGTCAAAAGGCAACCGAATGTGGCCAGGCCTAATGATCTCTTGATTCACAAGGAATTTCACGCCAATTTGAGGTCTTACATCTCTTTAAACTTCCCAAAGATAGTGTCGATAAGCAATGGATTGGGATGCAATCCTCGATGAAAATGCCGCGTTGAATAGTTGTAGGCTGACATCCTATGCCGCTAAACACGGGGTTTCTATGAATTCTCTTCAACTGATGGACAAACACCGGTTGCTTCAAGAGGGCTTATTAAATGCAAACTGAGTAAATGTTTGAGGGCCAACCGGTAATGTTGGTGGAGTTCTAAGGTTGCGGAAACTGCGATGGCTGCATGCAATTTCAGACTAATGTTCCAGATGATCAGAACTACTGGTAGCGGGCGGTTAGGCGCCAGCTAGGTGATTGTTCGCTAGGAGCATAGAGCGATGGGCAAAACATTTTGAGCAACAGCTTAACTGACCTCGATGCTCTGGCTAATTAGTAGATCTTCGATGTGCCCCACAGGTTACTGCTTTTAAAAGGTACAGTGTAATCCATATGACGATCATCAGTCTTGTTTCAGCGGCTTCTATGTATGTATGAAAGCACAAGCCTGATCCAGGCAAAGTGCCGCACAGTCATAGACTGCACGTGGTTAATAGTAAAAAAAACTAAAGTAGATGCGTGAGGAAGACTGGATTTTTTGCCCGTCGAGGTTGTATGAATCAAATATCCACAATCACTCAGGTGTCCCTGTGTATGAAATCACAAGTCTGATCGCAGTGCCGCGGTCATAGGCTACACGCTAGGTTAAGATACTATCACGTTGTCCAAACCTAGAGATGAGATACAAAAATAGCAAAGACAGTGATTCCACATGCAGCAAATAAATTTAACCGTATTAACTGTAGAGCGCATTCCGGCAGTTACGCGAGCGACGCCAAGCGTTTCACAGACCAGCTATCGTGCCATTCCTTGGAAGTCCGAGCGGCATTGTGCCCAATCATTCGCGATTATGTAGAAAGGTCCAATGAGGCAGGGATTGTCTGAGAATTATTTTTTGATCATGAGATCTTTTTGTCAAACCTCGGGTAGGGTATGAGCGTAAGGCAGTTGTCATTTTTATTCAGCATCTTCATTGGGTTGACATAAGGGTGCATTGTATAGTTGCTTTTGTTCGCGGTCGACGATCCTAATAAAAACTTTAGCTGGTCATAAAGGAGTGGGTGTTGAATTTCTCCCGGACCAGAGACACCGATTTAGAGTAGGATATGAAACTTGTAATGCTACAGACTCTGGACCGCCAGGCACTCAAGTCTTCAAGGTGTCATGCTGAAACACGCTGGAGTCTACCATTTCTATTTCCCCCTCATATCTGTCTAGGCCTGGGTAACATGACAGTATCTTAGCCCACGTGCAGTCTCTGACTGTGCGGCACTTTGCCTGGATCAGGCATGTGCTTTCATACCATGCCATGTTCTTTGGACATAATGTAAAACACTTACCAAGGAGTGCCTCTGCATGAATCCACACGTACATTTATCAAAGCACATCAAGGTTGTCTAGTTCGTAGATAACACCAGGTTTAACTTGCCCTAAACTTGATCGAACTGAAATGTATCAGACTGTGCTGCCGAGGTGACACGAAATATTATCACAGTGCCCAAATGTATTGCACACGAATCGAACATCATTTTCAGTACATGATAAGCCTGATCGAACATTTATTGATTATCGAGAAAAAGACGCAGTTGGGCGAAGTTTTGAGGCCAGCAAGCGGAATTTCGTTTCGCGGCAACACAAAGCAAGACAGCGTCGAATACATCACGGTGTTTGCGAAAATATACATCCGCCGGAAAGTCATGGAAATTATACATGCTTAGATGTATGAAATAGTTTTGAAAACTTGTAGCTCAGTTACCGGACTTGATGACGAAACGTCCAATCAACCATACCAACTCGAAGAACAACTATGAACTACAATGCTTAGATGTAATCCCGTTGAAAACTGAAGGAACTGTGACCAGCCAGAAACGAACTAGTCACCAAAGAAACTGATGTAGAGCTGACAGTTCTTCCTTAGTTATTATCAAGTCATTTCACTGTTTTACATGATTTGACACGAACACTCAATCTTGAAGTCTATATGGATGGATTTATACCACAACAAAAAGAGAAGCAGCGGTTTATGTGATTAAAAGCTTTTCGGTTAGACATTCGGCTTCTTATTTATGAAAGCACAAGCCTGATCCAGGCAAAGTGCCGCACAGTCAGAGATTGCACGTGGGCGATGTTACTGTCAGGTTGCCCAGGCCTAGACAGATATGAGAAATAGAAAATACAGATTTCTTATTTATTACTGTGCGTGCTAAATGGTAACGCGTTGAAAATTTAGGGTTAGGGCGATTCGGTTTGATGGACGTAGAAAACACTAAAACAGATACTAAACGACGTAGTCTCAGCTGCAAACAGGAAAAAAATCGCTGGTGATTAGACATGTCACGCACGTAGGCTAAGGTACTGTCAAGTTGACCCGACCTAGACAGTCAAACAAGTTTTAATGTATAAATACATAAATAAATGATTCAATCACGTTAATATGGCTAATTTTAAATTTCGGACATTCATTAGAATTACTGTAACCCGACGGATTTAGAAAAGTTCTCTGCCGAAATACAAAATTTTATTGGTCACTCAAGTCTTCTTTGGTTTCGACGATGTAGGGAGCATGGGTTTCATATTCTGCATCAACGCACTAGCTCTTCGTAAAGCAAGCTAACGAGGAAATAAATTAGAAAGTTACATACCATTTTTAGCTCACGTCGGTATTTTTGGCGGCATATCATGTTACGAATCTTCTGTAAAGTACGCCTTCTTCCACGGACAAACTTGGTACGCACAATTGCTTTCGCTGGCTTGTTGTCATAACCAGTCTTTTTTGTGAGGAACAAAACACCTTTGCCACTTTTTTCTTGCTTAATGCCAATTGCTTTTTTGTGAACCAATCCACTATATTTAAAACAATTTTTGCCTTTGAGGTTCAAAGGGTCTCTACTGAATTGCTCATTGTTTCGCTTCATTAAAAAGCAATGATTTCTCTTGATTAAATCCCACACGAGATAACTGGACATCGTTAATACAGGAATTCGTAATTTCACCTAAAGTAATTTTTGCGTAGCAAAACAAAACATTGATGAAATGAAAATTATTAATTTTTTTGTTAATTTTCAAATCAGTGTTACACCATACATCATTATTTGCACCTAATTTACACACTCTGAATATCTGTTTGGTATGTTGACAGTTGGATTCGGTTGATTATTTGTCAATTGTTCATGATTTCGTAGCAGGTTATTTCAGCACATTTACTTAACCTGAGTTTGTACGTATGTTAATAGGTTATAAAAACATTGAGAAAATAAATCACTTAACAAATTCAACCATTTTTTAGAAAAAAATGTTATGTAAATAAACGTCTTTTCGTTACACCGTGTTCGAAATCTCGGTTCAATTCACTTCAGTATGTACATGATTATAAATAGCTGATAAGCCCATCGAGCATCCAGAATTTTTGTAGGTGGGAAGCATTTGATGAGCGCCCACCACTGCCAAATTTGATTCTATATTCTTTGGTATCTTTCTCGTATGCGAGGGGCGATTATACGTCAAAAGGTATCCATACCGTCATTCGATACACAGATTTATATAACCACAAATCGAAAACGTATAAGGTTTATCTTCACGGAGTCGTTGAGATTTTGTGATGACTTTCGGAGAGTAATGTGTGGCTATGTACGGTGTCACGCTTAAGATGGTGAAATACCTAATCTTCCTAAAAGGTAGGTCATGTCTGACAAATTTGTTGAGCTTTCTAAACGAGGTTACTAAGAGGATTGATGATGGTATCGCTGTAGAATTCTTCTATCTGGACTACAGTAAGGCTTTTGATTCAGTCAACCATAGGCTCTTGCTTCTCAAACTCTCAGCCATAGGAGTATCAGGGAACCTTCTGGGCTGGATTCGAGCATTCCTTAGCGACCGTTCCTTTACTGTCAGGGTAGATGATACTTACCCCACATGTGCGCATGTAACGAGTGGGGTTCCCCAGGGCTCAGTCATGGGGCCGTTGCTGATCCTCATCTTCATTGATGATCTAGCCAACCAACTGCGCTCACCCTGTTATATGTTTGCTGACGACTTTAAAATTGTCGGTAGGTCGGATAACTCCGATCTGATAAGTGACGTGGAAGCTGTAACAGCATGTGCGAGTAAGTGGGACCTTCCCCTTAACCTAGATAAGAGTCATTTGCTCTCTACACTGACGGGCAACATGATTGTGTCTACGCCCTCAGCTCACACGGAGTTCCGTAGGGTAAATTCTACTAAGGACCTAGGAATCGTAGTCTCCGCAAACTTTAAGTGGTCTGACCAATGTGCTGCTGCAGCTCAAAGGGCCAGCAGGGAACTCTTTTCAAGATTCAAGATTCAAATAAATTACTTCACAATAACCATGCAGTTGAACTATAGGTACAAGTGTATATGTGTATATGTGTGTAGAAAAGTTTTAAAATCAAAATAATGCTGGTAACGAAAGATTATAAATAGTTCGGGGCATAATTTGGATTGGCTCTCAGGAAATCGTCTAGTTTTAATTTAAATATAGAAAAAGTGTTTGAGCTTACCAAATGGCTAGAAAAAGTGTTTGAGCTTACCAAATTGGCTGGCAGGGAATTCCAAGCGAAACAAATACGCACAGAATAAAAAAACATGCGACAGTTCTGATTGGAGTGGGGTATTTCCAACTTGCAGTTGTGACCGCGGTTGTTGCTGGATGTTCGTCGGCGAAATAGTATATCCAAAGGGTGGGAAACACTGTTAAGGATTTTGAATGTGAGGAGGAGGTCGGCTCGCAGTCCCCTTTGTGCAAGCGTCGTCAGCTTCAGTTTACTTAGTCGGTCAGCGAATGGTAGGTTTTCGAGCCCAATGACCAACTTTGAGGCTCTGTGATATATGCGATCCAATAGTGAAATGTCTTTTTGAAGCCATAGGCCCAGGATTGTGAAGCGTAATCAATAAGCGGGTGAATCTTCAATCTTGAATCTTGAATCTTTCACCTTTCGGTGATGAGACCTCTCCCATCTTCCATTCACAGTTACACAAGCCTGTGTTACTTACGAATCAATCCTGGTAGTGACGTGTGTTTTCAAGCACACCTCCGAAAGAATCTGGGCACTCGTTTCGACTTGGTCGACTATCGCCCTGTGATACTGATACTGATACTGATACTGCATAAAAATTAAAGGGAGAATTCAGGAAACAGCTTACCCCAGATGCGGTCCAAACCCTGCTTAAAGCTTGCGACAGAACTGCAGGATATAAGTTCTTCTGGAAGCCGGTTCCAGAAATTCACCACCCTGAGGCTGACAAATTTTTTCGTGGAGTCTAGTCTACATCGTTCCTTAGCAAGTTTGAGTGAATGGCACCGGGTGCCCAGCTCGGGACTTAAGGCAAAGAAGTCGGTCATGATAACGCCACTTAACCCCTTGAAGATCTTGAAGGTTTCAATTAAGTCACCTCTCAAACGACGGCGCGTAAGTGAAAAAAGATCTAGGGACTTCAGTCGTACAGCGTAAGTTTTTCCTCGCTGACCCACAATCAAGTGAGTTGCGGGACGCTGTAAGCTTTCGAGTCGAACGATGTCCTTTTTCTAGTAAAGGCACCACGCCTGGAGACAATATTGTAAATCTGGCCGAACTAATGCCTTGTAAGGGGGCACGAAAACATCGGGTCTTCTGCTGGATAACACGGATCTGAGCCGAAAGAGCACTTTTTGAGCACGTTGAGCTGCAGCGGCGCATTGATTCTCTCATTTGAAGTCAGTCCTAACTAGTACTCCTAAATCCTTAACGCGCTGTGTGGTACTAACAGTGAGAGAATTGCTCGACACCTGAACTGAAATCTTATCAACCAGTTCTGACAAGAGTTGGCTCTTATTAAGGTTCAGTGGGAGGTCCCACTGGTGTGACCAGTTTATGACCAGTTCAAGGTCGTGCAACAAGGTATCTTCATCCGTTGATCCGATGAATTTCACATCATCCGCGAAAATGAAGCATGGGCATTTCAATGCAGAGGACAAGTCATCGATGAAAATCAGGAATAGAAGAGGACCAAGTACCGAACCTTAAGGTACATCACTGATCACGTCGGTTTCATCCGACAGCGTAGATCCTATCCTAATTCGGAATGTCCTACCTGTTAGGAAGGCCTATATCCAAGCAAGTAGGCTACTTCGTATGCGTTTTGCTGTCAGCTTAATCTCTAGAAGGCGGTGGTTTACGGAATCAAAAGCCTTACTGAAGTCTAGGTAGAGGGTTTCGTGAGGCTTCCCTTCATCCATCCTTTTAGTGGCAGTATTGAGAAAACTAAGAAGGTTTGTCAGGCACGAGGAGTCCACCATGGAAGCCTGTGATGCTTTTTCACGACTTGCAGCGAAGCGTGCTTGTCTTGTAACTCTTTAAAATACTAACAAATTCTAAATCGGTTTTCACTTACATTAAAATCGCTAGAGAACTGAAAAAAGATTTTGAAGTTTGTAGAAGAAAATCCCAGTCTACAAGCCTAAAATTTTGTCCAGGGCGAGCAGTAGGTTTGTAAAACCGCAGTACCGCTTCGAAGCTTATAATAACACGATCGCTTTTGCTGAGTGGTGGTAGGTATTCTAAAAGTCCAACAGCTTCGGGCTGGGACGACAATACCAGGTCGAGAGTGGCTGGAGTGCATCCATTAAGAAACCTCGTAGGATCACTCACATGCTGATGCAACGCATGATCATGGAGCCGTTAGAGAAACAATTCGGATTGCTTGGTGACTAAACCTACAGGGACGGCCCAATTTGTGTCTGAAATGTTGAAATCACGTAGAATGAGTAAGCTGTGAGCTAATTGAAACCACCTGTATTATGCAAGCCATACTCTAGGAGGAGTGTAACGCCACCGCCTCTCCTGTCGCCGGGTCTATCGCATCTAATGTGCTTGTTTGATTGCATTCACGTTCATGCTGTTGATTGGTGTTTATTGTTGAAAATTAACGTATTATTTGTTCCTCGGGGTTTAGAGTTATTGCTAGAGATATAGCCCAGTTGATGTCTGAACTTTTTGGCAATTTCATTACTGTGGAACGATACTACAATTTAAATACCCGGGCCAATCAATTAGATTAATTCGAGTGAATACTTTGGCCAAGACTTGAAACAGATACCTCATCGTTAAATACCATAACGTGATTAGTTATTGTGAATGGTTTCGGCAGAATCTCACTGAGAAGAATTTGCTAAAGAAGAATGGTATATTTTTGCAATCGACATTATCAGCAACCGAATAGGTTGTGGCAGGAATTTCGGATAACGTTCGTTCCACTCTTACTGAATCTTATTCCAAAATCCATGTAAACCACGAAAGGAATAACCCTGTCATCGACGGATGATATTTCGAAACGGTCATCGATTAGGGTTTCGACATGGCCTCGTGTTTGAAACACGAGATGTTCTTTCATTGTGGGGCAGAGCACTGAAATATAAACATCGACGTTTGTCGCAAATGCTTTCAATGCAATTCAATTATTCCAACTCAAGCAAAACTATAAGATTTCAAAGTAATTCAAAGTAATTCAAAGTTTAAATGGTCCAAAAGCAAATACTTTACAGTAACCACATATTAAAAATATATTGTATTCACAAAAAAAAACAAATGTTTTACACATATGGAAAGTCAGCACGTGTATTCAGGTGCAAGGTTGGGTTTGGTCAACATATACTTGTTAAGTTCAGCCTTGAACATGTTCAGGCTTGTTGCGCAAATGATATGTGGGGGCATAGAGTTCCATAGAAAACAAACTCTGACAGCAAAGAAAAACCTTCGACAATTTCATCTGGAGTGTGGAATAATAAACTTGTATCCATGCGATCTGCTACCACGTGCTTCTTGTCGATGAAACAGGTGCTCAAGTGGGTGATCCACTGTATGCAGAATGTTGAAAAGCAGGATCAAGTCACCCCTGAGACGACGGTACGAAAAGTCAAAGAGGTTTAGCGTTGCAATCCGCTCCTCGTATGGCCTGTTGTATAGACCGGTCACCAGTTTTGTAGCGGGGTGGTATATCCGTTGCAATAAGGGCATGTCATTTTGTAACCATGGGGACCATGCATGAACACCATACTCTATTGTTGGTCTAATATAGGCGTTAATTATACCTGGGAGTATCTGCTTTGAGAAACGACCAAAGATCCTTCTGAGCTATGCTGAGATTCGACAGGACATTTACTATAAAACAGAACAGTGCCGTGAAGACTTCAGGTTACTGCTAATCCACACGCCCAGGTCTTTCTCTTCAGTAACCCATGAAAGTTGCTGAGATCCCAGAGAGTATGTGAATTCGAATGATTTACCGACGTTTACCATTTCACATTTTTGGATGTTGAATGGTAAGCAGTTCCGCAAGGACCAATTATGAAGTGCTTCGAGATCTTCTTGGAGAATTTGACAATCTTCTATGGTGCGTATGCTAGTCCAGACTTTGATGTCATTCGCAAATAAGATGACTTTGCTGCGTACGATTTCGAATATATCATTCGCGTACACGAGGAAGAGTATTGGCCCCAAGACTGAGCCTTGAGGTACGCCACTTGTAACTTCTACTTGGCTGGATAGTGCCTCAATAACTCTAACATTTATAACTCTACCAGTCAAGTAATCTTTTATCCAGGCCAATAGTCTGCTACACACACCGAGCTGCTGCAATTTGTGTAGCAGTATGCTATGGTTAGCACAGTCAAAAGCTTTAGACATGTCCAAGTAATAAGCATGGATAAGGCATCCATCGTCCACGGCTCGAGTCCAATTATCAAGAGTTATAAGAAGATTGGTGAGACAGGAGTGTCCAATCCTGAATCCGTGCTGTGCGATGAAAAGAAGTTTATTTTGTTCCAATTGTTTGATAAGTTTGTCAGCCACAAGTCGTTGGAGAACTTTAGAGACCACTGGCAACAACGTGACTGGTCTGTAGTTAGACACATCAGATCAGTTCCCTCCTTTGTATATCGGAGTGGTTAGTCCACATTTCCAGTCATCAGCAACCGTGCTACAACTCAAGGACAGGTTGAAAATTTTAGAGAGTGGTGAGAATAGAGCATGGGCGCATTGCTTTAGGATGAATGGTGTTATTTTATCAGCACTCGGGGATTTGTTTGTATTTAACCAGCGTAGATTTACCAGGACACTCTCGGGTTTCACAACGATTTCGTGTATTGTATTCTGCGATCTGAATGCAGGTATATCTTAGGATAAGCGTTCGTTAGGGTAGAACACGCTAGAGTAAAATTGAGCAAGTTCGTTAGCGGCTTCGAAAGCTGTGGATGTAGTTCCAATCGTAGTAAGTAAAGCGGAAACACCTGGCTTTACCCTGGCCTTTCTGTTCACGATCTGTAAAAGGATCTTCAGATATCGTTCAATTTTATTCATGAGATTCATTTGATACTTTTCTTTATCCTCCTGGACAAGTTTAGTAACCTCGTTTCTCAACAAACGGTAAGATTTCCAAGATTCAGGTGTTGAATGCAGTACGTGGATTCTCCACACACAGTTTCTTACCTTTATCCATTTCCGTGTTCGACACCGGATCACGAATTTGAATCCTTTTTTGAGTTGTTTTGAGACATATTTTGAGTGGAGTTCTATTTTTCTGTTGATTTACTGAAGTACCGATGACCAGCATTGTTAGACATCAGTGCTAATCGGTGCCCAGCCGGTGACTTCTTGAGAAGACATTGATAATGCAACCGTATCGATTTTCTCTTAATAACTTCTGAGCATCACTTGCTCTTTTCGCTTCAGATATATAGTCAAAAACAAGGATTACATGATCACTCTTTCCAAGAGGTGCTTCATAGCGGATATCCTCTATGACATTTTCCTCGCTCGTCAGAACAAGATCGAGAATGGACGGTGTGTTTGTGCCTCTGAAGCGAGTGCTGCTTGAGATGTGGTTGAACAAAGAAAGTTCGTTGAACATTTTGTAGAATAGATGATGAAGAGAGTACACCGTTGGAATCTTGCTTTTAAGTAAATTCGGGAGATTAAATCAGCCATGATCAGGACGTTGTTTTGATATCTCGAAAGAACCAGCTGAGTTTTCTCAATTAAACTAGCATTGTATGCTTCTTCTGTCGACCGTGACCGGTAAATCACACAAACAACACAGTTTTCACCTGTTGCTAATTCAATTGAACACCAAAGTGTATCTTCCAGTATCAAATCATTATCCGTGATTTCTCTGAACGTGAGGTGTTGATAATAGTAAATAACAACACCTCCTGCTGCACGATCCATTCGAGTACGATGGAAAAAACATGTTTGGAATGGAAATTTCCTCCTCAACTAATTGCTGATTAAACCGAGTTTCCGTTACGGCTATTAGGAGTGGTGAATATTTATGACGGAGCTCGATTAGTTTCGGCAACTTATTTATCAAGTAGTGTGCGTTGGTGTATAAACATTTGATGGTAGATCTTGATAAAAGTGTTGGATGATGAGCATTTGAGCAGGTAAGTTGAGCACGTGTCAAAGATGGTAGGCCTCGTGTTAATGGGTATATTACATCACCGACTCCGATAGAGTCGGTCCGATACGTGATTATGTGCACCCACTGGAATATGACAACAAAACTTTCCCTTTGAGTTTACGTTGCACATGATGAGACGATGACCGTTGAACATTAGGGATACGTAGAACAGCATTGGAAATTTTTGCGAAATCGCGTCTATCTCATGCCAATTTTCGGGTGGTCAGCCGACGCTATATTTAGGTAACACATGGCAATTTGGGAAATCAACCTCGTCAGTCTTTATGTGCAAGCGGAGCAGACGTATGAATAAACGTGAAAAACGGTTAGATGAATGATGTACTTATCTACTGTTTCGCATAGAATATGTGCGCGCTTGCAGAAACCAAAATTTATTCTCCGTAGTATCATGTTACATCAATTTAAATTGCATCTTGTGTAGAACTGTGGCTACATCTACGTGGGCGGATTTTCAGAGATGACACCATATGGATGCCTGCAAAACGGGTTGCCTCCATTTGATATATGTGTACGAGCTGCAGCGGAAAATAAAATTTGGGAAGCGGCTGCATTTTTGCTACTACGTTCTATAACGGTAAATTCTATATGGTTTTTAACTAGTTTCTGACTATTGTTAAACTTATAAGTAATTTAGACTGCATAGATAATTCGAGGTTACTCGCCCAAAAAAACCTCAGTCATGCTCAAATGGCGTTCAAATGATCATATTATACCGCGATTATTTTAAAGAACAGGCGTCTTGACTGAATCCAACGAATTATGACTTTCTATGACGGTTGTCCGTATTCAATGCAGCTTGGTTAACTAAGTCCCCGAAGCAAAATGTTATGTTTCACTGAAATACATGCGTGAATATACATACGTAAAGCGTTTATCTTCGATCGATTTGATAATTACTAATATTCAGACACAAATATAATTTGAATAAAATGGAAAGTTGAACGATATACATTAATAAAATTATTTGAATAAGTATCCGTTCGAATACACGAATAATCTGTCCATAAAGTATTCGATAGATATGCCGGTGTATTGAAAAAACTATAAAATTAAAATAAACCTTTCGAGCAAACCTGGATTATTTCCGCTGATGTTACCATAGTTTATAGACGAAGTGGTTCGACTACGTGCATAAAGCTTTCTACCAATTTATCGGATCGATATATCTGGTTACTTGCCAGTTGAAAGAATAAACATCAGAAGAACTCGGTTTATAGCAAATGCATTTTAGTGTGATAAGTATTAATTTCAACACTGACAGTAATTCCCGGACCCGTGATCCTTTGATACAGTAGTAACATACGATGACAAAACTATAGTGAATTGTATTCAGAAACTCACAACTGTCAACGCGCAAGAAGCGCGATCAGACTATTGACCATTTATTTCACATTATCTAATCAGCCGTCGACAGACTTAAAATAACTCATCGTTAGTTGCACAATGTAGCTTTCATGCCTAATGTAGTTAATGTCACGATTCAAGAATGTATCGTAGGCTTATGAAAAGTATTAGGGTTTTTGGGTCACTCGTTATGCCAACTCGTGAAATTTAATTCTCCGATAAATATGGGAATAACTCCTCCTTTAAATGCTACTGGTCTAACATTTACATGTACTTTCAAACTTCTTTGTTGTTTTGCATGCGAACGTTTCCTTCACTTGTCGTTCACTGTAAGATAACACCTAATTTTCACGTTCTTCCTTGAGATAGTTTGATATGAACCCATTAATTCTCTCGTGTTCCTGTTTAAGTGGGATTTCTTTGTGTATCTAGACTTTAAGTTGTCAAGCTTGAGTTCGTTGTTCAAGGAACTTGAGCTCCAAACGCTTACGCAATCTTCTACTAAACACGCTGGACGTTCCTGGATTGAGTCAAATTGTGTGCTGCGATATGCCATCAGAAATTTATCAATCTTGATCTGCAAGCTTATCTTATTTTCTTTCTCAAGACCTGCTTCGATGTCTTAATCGGTAGGTTTAGCAAGTCTGTTTGACACAGAGAGATGCGGTGCAGTATTAAGGTGATAAAATCAATTTATCTCAAGGAACAGCTTGACGGATATGCCGGTAAATTCGAGAACATTGTCTGTCACTAAGGTCTGTGGAAGTTCGTAAGGGGTAAACATAGAACTGATGATTTTAACTGTGCCTTCACCTGTCATGCTATGTAAGATATAGCGCTAGTCACCGCAACAGGCTTGCAGTAATCCGCATGAACTAGCTACCGTGGTCAATCTAGTATTTGCCATGACCGTGTGTTCAAAGTGATTCAAAGTATTCTAATGTCTTAATGGTGTGAAAAGCAAATAATTCAAAGTAACTATACACTAGATATATAAACTGAATGCATAAAAACCACAACATTGTTTAGTCACTATGGAAAATCACCTTATGTATTTTGGTGCGAGGTTGGATTTAATCAAAAAATACTTGTCAATTTATGCATTTAACATTTTCAGGCATGAAGCACAAATGATATGAAGGGACAGAGAATTCTATGTAAAGCAAACTTGGACAGCAAATAAGATCCTTTGACAATTTGATCTAGCCATGATATCTGACCACGTGCTTCTTGTGGATGAAACAGTTGTTATACTGGGTGATTTACTGTATGCAGAATGTTGAACAGCAGGATCAAATCACCCCTGACACTGCGGTAGAAATAGTCAAGTAGGTTCAAATATGCAATGCTCTACTCGGGCACCAGTTTTGTAGCGTGGTGACACACGCATGCAGCAAAGACATCCCCATTTGTAACCATGGGGACCATGCTCGAACAGCGTACTCCATTGATTTCCGGATATAGTTGTTAATTATCCGTGAAACAAACCTGCTTCTGAAACTATCGTAGATCTTTCTGATCAATGCTAGGTTGTACAATGACTTTTTTATACCACATACACTGCTGCGAAGACATCAAGTTACTGCTTATCCACACACCTAGTGTTTTGTTTTCGTTGATGCTGCTGCCATGCTTGACAATGTAGTGATTCTTTTTCGATATTCTTGTTAATTCCCGATCACCAGCAATAACTTCTACCCGGATTTTTGATACGCACAATATTTGGGTGGAAAATATGCAGCTCGTTGAGTATGGTTTGTCTCAAAACCGTGATACAGCGATCCGCGGGCCTTTAAGTATGCAGCCTTACTAAAGATTCAATTCAAACTGGCTAAACTCGTAATAGCATGAGCTGCACTTCAGAAAACAGCTCGACACTTGCCGTTTTGACACGTACTTTTTACTTCATGTTAATAGGCTGTCAAGATTTTTTAGCAAAATCAAATCGTCTGGCAAACCCATCAACTTAGTTGCTGGTTACGAAGGAATTTGACTCAAGGTGTCAGTGACAAGGGTGCGGGCTGCTAGTATTCGGTACGTGATGCCACTTCACTGATTACAGCTATGCTTCTTATATTCAACGTATTCTTCAAAGATATTTTACCTCAATTTTATTAAAAATATAATCTGTTGAATTCATAAAATAAATTTAGTCAAAAAATTTACTCGAAAACCTCAATCTCCTCTCGAATAAATTTTCGTGAAATTGTACTGTCATATTGGACAGTAACACTTTAGTTATTCTGAATAAAGGGAGAAAATTAGAATCAAAGCTGTCAGAACTTAGAAATAAACCAGCAATATGCAATTCCAGCTATAATTCTCTAAACTTCTTTTATCCCTCATGAACCCGGAAAACATTCCTGCAACCGGCAAATTACTTCTACTACCTAGCACGTTGTAGCAGATCGCAGGGCTACAAGTTTATTATTCCACACTCCACATAAAAATGTCGAAGGTTTTTCTTTGCTCTCAGAGTTTGTTCTATATGGAACTCCCTGTCCCCACATAACATTTGCACATCCAGTCTGAACTTGTTCAAAGCTGAACTTGACAAGTATATGTTGACTAAATCCAACCTCGCACCTGAATACATGTGCAGACTTTTCATATTGATAAAACAATTGTGTTGTTTTTACGCATTCCCTATGTTTTTAATCTGTGGTTACTGTAAAGTATTTGCTTTTGGACCATTAAAACTTTGAATTACTTTGAATTAGTTTGAATTACCTAATTTTGTGGGTTTACCGTATCAAATAAAATGATTATCTGTGTACTTGTGCTTTATTAGTAGTCGAAATACTAAATGCCATTCATACAGATCGATAATTTGAATTCTGATTGGTTGCTTCGCTTAAACCGTGATATGATTGGCTATGTTAATCTTCCCGGTCCAATAAATAGCTCTGTAAGTGGTCCGCCGTCACTTTTGTAATTATGAGCGCCAACGATATCACACAGATTTTCCAGGGAACCATTAAAAACCGCGTGATGGAAAGTCTCGTGGAATCTAAACACTTGCTGACCGATTACGCTCGAGTTTCTGGTACCCACTTTTCCATCCCTACAACGAAAATGAACCAATCGGGCGAGTTGACATTTATTAAATATATATGCCATCGGAAAGAATACTTCCAGAAACCAAATCATGGCATTCGCCGTAGAAATTCCATTTTAACACAATGCGAGGCCTATTTCAACTTGGGGCGTATTGGCGTTGGGTACCGCGTCACCAATAGTAACACAACTATGAATTACAGAACGCAGAAGCTCGATTGTGGCACTTTCGCAACCGAAGACTAATCCCTTCAGAATTGGAAATCATACGACGATGATGACGCACACAAACGACTCAAGAAATATTCCAACGTAATCCGGAAAGAAAAGCGAATATGTGAAAACCGATTTGGACCTGAACTAACACAGCAGTTAGCTGAGGCCATCGCGATAACGACCCGAAAAACCAGGCTTAACAAACGGCGTGAAGTGGAAAAAACTCCGAATTTTTACCCCCACCAACATATCACCAGCGGCGAACCATGGGTCGAAAACCTGACCGACAGACCCCTGACAGAAAACAAACAACTAATTCTCGCACGTGGCCTTAACTTTACTTGTAAAGACGCCGATCATACTGAATTCGTGGCTAATTTGGAGTCAATACTGAAATCACACATTTTGACAGAATACGCACAAGAAGAAGTCCGCCAACGAATTGCACCTGCGCTCACCAGGAAATTGGAACATAACACGCTCAATAAACAGGAAACCAAACGTTTGAACAGCTTGGAACAAGAGCGAAACATAGTTATCCTCCCTCCGACAAAAAAATAACGACTGTGGTAATGAACAATGCAGATTATATCGAGAAGGCTGAACAGCTACTCCAGGATACAACGACATACAAACAAAATCAAAGCAACTTTGAAGAAAGTGAAGTTTATGGGTCAACTGAATAGAATGTAACAAACAAGAATGAAACCGGAAGACTCAACTATACCGAGATCCTACGGATTACCCAAAATACACAAAGAGAATATTCTATTGCGCCCGATCGTATCCTTACCCGGAGGACCGAATTACAAGTTATCGAAAGAATTACGAAAACGACTGTTATATCTGGTGACAGATTGGGAACACGCCGTCAATTCTGCAATACAATTTCTCCAGAAATTGAAGAATGTGAGGATCGATGAAGATGAAATCATGGTTTCTTCCGACGTGACGGCGTTATTCACATCAATCGATCAGACACTCGCAAAGCATATCGTATCAGCGTTGCTCCACAAAAAAGGAACCGAACACAACGGAAATCGATTAACACAAGATAGTTTGTTGGAATTGATCGAGCTGTGCCTCCGAACACACTTCAAGTTCAACGGTAAAATCTACGAGCAGATTCGAGGAACACCAACGGGATAAAAGATTTCCAGCCTAATTGCCGAAGCAGTCATGCAACGTTTGAAACGAATCGCTCTACCAATAATACGGCCAAAGTTATGGATCCGCTATGTGGACGACACAGTTGTGATCATAAAAAGAACTGAACTGGACGAATCGCACCGACTACTGAACTGTGTATTCAGAGGAATTCAATTTACCAGAGAAACTGAAGTTGACGGCTGCCTGGCATCCCTGGACGTTCAACTGAGACGAACAAGCGAAGGAAATTTGGAAACCAGTGTCTACAGGAAGAATAAGCACACGGATATAATCTTGAACTTTCACAGCAAGAATTCAACCAGCCATAAACGCAGTTGCGTTAGGATCTTATTCAAAAGAGCAGCAACACATTGCAGCAGACCGGAACTGAGAAGAAAAGAAGAATAAGAATACCTGTCCAAAAAGTTCCTAAACAATGGATACCCAAGAAGCTTCGTACTACGCAATAAATTCAACCGTACCCAGCAGAGTAACAATGATGAAAACGGAGTTAGACGCTCTTCCTTATGTGCAGAACATATCAGAAATCGCAGCTCGGGTCCTTCGGCCATTTGGAATAGAGGTCGCGCACAAACCCATGTCAAAATTACCCCACTACTTCAACAATATAAAAAACAAAGTTGCAAAAGGAGAACAATCAAATATTGTCTACAAGATTACGTGCAGAGATTGCGAGAAGAACTACATCGGACAAACCGGCCGCAAGATGAGCATAAGAATACACGAACACCGGTTAGCTGTACGAAGGCACGACCCAAGGTCACTTATTGCAATACATGTTGATCAATTCGAAAACCAATTGGGACAACGCAAGTATTTTAACCAAACAAAACAACTGACGAGCGCGAGAATTCGTCGAAGCGTGGCACTCAACAACGACATCAATTAACCAGCACCTTCAATTGGCTACAACCTATGGACCAATGAAAACTCGATGAACAAGAATGCAACACATGAATTGCACCAACCAACGAGAGTGATGGCAAACGGACAGACGGACCTTGAAAAATCCAATGAATACTAATTCCAGGTCACTTCGAAAGAAGTTCTGCTGATGATGTCATCTAGCTTGATGACGAAACGTCCTACAACAACTACACAAGCTCGGTGAACACCATCTGAACGCCATCCTAATCCTGAGCTACGTATATTCTCCTCTATTGCTGATCATACGATTACTGCTAGAATGCGGAGACCCATCATTTAACATCCGGTATTACGCAAAAATTCGATTTCAAAAGAATCTAACGGTACGCGATGTGGTAAATATGCGCCGGCGAGTTCTGGTTGAACGTAACAATTCAGATCAGTGGTTGAACTACAATTAAAATAACTTGATTCTATTGAGTATATTTTTCACAGCCGACTCAACCTAAATGGAAGGCACGCTTGCTGCCGGACGGAACGAACAAGATGACGCATTTCATTTATAGCACCCAAGAAATGCTTAGTTTGTTTATTCATCGATGGTACATTCCGTACCAATCGTGAGAAGTATTTTTGTATCAATTAATGATAGTAGATGGTTGCCGCAAAATTTTCAAGGCGGATTGCACCTAATCTTACTGTCTCCACCTAATGAAGGCAAACAGGAAGAAACCGTTAGTATTGTGTAAATGCGGGTAGATGAGCAACACAATACTTTGGCTATAAAGCTATATTCATGATCACAACTCACGGATAGCTAAACATATCACACTCCAGACAAACATAAATCGAAACACTGTTTATTCGGTTGAATGCCAATTTCAAACAGCATCATAAACAACATCACAACAATCGTTTTCGGTTGTTTTACAAGATTAACGTTGATTTCTATCCAAATACAATTGTATTCATCATGATTCCTCTTTGGTTATAATATATCACATTCCGTTAATACGCCATTTGCGTCACAGTGATTCCGTGTTTCAACACCGTTGTTCGTTGTACAAACCACATGTAACAGTGGCATTTAATTTTCGTTCAGAAGCAATATGCGTTGCTATAGGTAACCAGTATTTTTGGATCAAAATTCCAAGCATAAACGACTGACTACTTTCAGTTTGTGAGTAATCACATCGCAAAACGTTTTTTCAATTATTATTGGATAATGTCAGCGGATTCGGACCCACGTAAACTGTAATTAACCCATTTCTTCTTCTTCTTCTTCTTCTTCTTATTATTATTATTATTGTTGCTTCTCCCCGAAATGTGTCTTATTCGTAGTTGAAACGTGAAAGCTAAAGGGTTACATAATTTGATCGAATACTCTGTAGCTCCCCAGAAGTGAAATCTAGACTAATACTTATCTTTACGCGCTTCACTTGAAACCGCATGTATCCCCGATTCCCATGGCAAAACCTTATTACCTTCATGTCTTAATGTACTCAACAGCAACAGGCATACTCGTTCTGGTAGTAAGGATCACTTACCCACTGAGTTTGATGACTTTAAAACCTAATGCTACTTTTGAGAGTCTTTTAAGTGATTCTGACGCTCTAGTCTGGTATTATGGTGTTTTCTGTACAAATTTTGTTTGTTTCGATCATTTTACAATATTTGGCATCGTACGTGGTGTTTCCGAATACAAATTTCCAGAGTTGCTTTTATGCTCTTCATTTGAAATCGCGAATGATTTTGTCATCCACAGGATTGTCTCCTTTTAATTGAAGCTTGTGTCGCAGGTGTTTTATGAAGTGTTAACACCCATTTCTACGCCGGGCAAAAGCTTCCATATGTTTTACTCTCCAGTGGACTAATTCCGCAAAATACTGGCATGTTTAAGTGCGTTGTACGGATTATCAGCAGGGCGGTTGTATATTAAACCAGCAACCTCCATTTCGACTGACTTCGGCAAAATAATTACTACATAATTATACTTGGCTCGTTCAGGTTTCAAGCGGTGGGACTCGAAAAGTGCTTCGATTTGTGTGAACCAGAGGCAAGGGTCGTTCATTCCAAACCCAGGAAGGCTGGACTGTGTTAACATCATCCGAAATATCTTCAGATAGTGTATCAAAAAATGCTGACTTGAGATCCATTCCGTGAATGAGAAATATATGTTGAAACAGATAGTGAGGAATGGATTCTGAGGCTGAGTGTATTCCAGTTATGTTCACATGCAATTTTGGTACTGAGAGAACCACAGTAGAACAAAGACCGTACGTGAACGAATAGTGTATTTTAATCAACGTATTATTTGATTATGTACAAACGGTATTCAACAGGTGGACATCGTTCACTGAGTTAACGAACAGAAAATTGGTGAAATGTAAGTGATTAATCAAGTCATCGGTAATCGAAACAGAACGATAGTATATAAGTTAACAAATTAAGATGATACAAATTATAAGACTGTACAAATTTCTACGAAATTCCTCCCCTAGAGCGCAGGGAACAAGAAAAAGACATTTGAAAAAAGCATGAGGTTATGAAATAATCACACTTTGGGGGCTAATGTACCTTACGACTAGAACGTGTTTGTCTGTTGGGTAGTTTGAAACACAAACGGAATGAGGGTTTATCAGGGGAATCAGGGGTATGTTTGATATCTGTAGTAGACGTCTGTGGAGTAAACTTTCTGAAATTTGCTTTCGGTTCTGATGTTGATTCTACGTAAGCGACTTTCAGCCGATTGATACTTACGCTTGTGACCGCTCCATACTGTAAAATCACAGCCTTCAAGCAAATGTCTGAAATGTCGTATCGCATAATAGATAGCCAGTAACTCACGACCGAACGTACTGTATCAGGTTTGAGCATGGTGAAGATGACGAGAAAAGAAAGCGAGTAGCTTGGTGATATTATCTACTTCTTGTTGAAGGACTGCGCCGACTGCTTATTGTGATGTTTCTGTAGCAAGAGACAACCCAGCTTGGGGCTCGTTTATAGGTAAGACATTGAACTAACTTTCTTTAGAGTAGATTAGAGTTTCACGAACGATTTGATGGCTTCGTCATTTATTCTAAATTCACGTTTTTTCATGTAACAAGTCAGTCAATGTTTGTGAAATCATAGCACATTGTGGAATAAAGCGTCTATAATAGTTGACCAAACCCAAGAAACTTTTAACAGATAGAGCTGAGACATGGATAATTTTAGATAGCGTAAAGTTTTTCAGTTAACGAATTTATACTGTAACTATTGATTTGGTGTCCACAAATTTCGACAGAACTCACACCAAACAGACATTTATCTGGATGAACCACAATGCCGTAGTGGGATATACGTTGAAATACTCCACGAAAGTTTTCAACATGTTCAGTTGGATTTGCACTAGCGATTAGGACATCATCAATGTAAACGTAGACGAAAGATAGACCGAGGGAAACTTAGTCCATAAATCTCTGGAAAGTTTGTGCATCATTGCGTAAGCCGATTGTCATCGTGAGAAATTCGAACAGAAGAAAATGGAGTGGTGATGGCAGTTTTGGGAATATCTTCGTCAGCTACGGGAATTTGATGTATTTCTTCTTCATTCACCCTCTCCGTGCCGGGTGGCACATGAGGCGAAGACAACTTCACGCCAGTGGCTCCGGTCTGTCGCTGCTTCCGTTGCCGTCTTCACCGTGAATCCTTGTGCATGTAGTTCGCGTTCCAACGTTCTGCGCCAAGTTTCCTTGGGCCGTCCCCTTTTTCGTTTACCTTGCGGACGCAAGTGAATGGCTACCTTCGTATGCGAACTGGGATCCATCCTGCAGACATGACCGAACCACGGATCTGTTGTCTTCGTTTCCGTAGCAATGTAGGTTTTACGGGATAGGGTTGCTAGCCCTAAGCCCAACCCTCCTCCTTTCTCAGACGGGCTTGGGACCGTCCTTGGCGGAGTTATACACATCACACACACATCGATTAATGTGATGGGAAGCTGTTGCATGCACGCGAACGCGATTTCGCCCAACGGTACCGCATTTTAGCAGTGTCGCTGGCACCTCGTCATTAGAAAATGTATGTACGGGGACTGGGAGCAACGCATACATTGGGAAAATGATATCTTTTTATGGGGTGATGGGATTAAATCAATGCCAATCGAGGCCAAAACCTGCATATTATATATTTATGTTTTGCACATCTGCTACAGATATAGTGCCGTTCA
This sequence comes from Atriophallophorus winterbourni, assembly GCA_013407085.1. NCBI lineage: Eukaryota > Metazoa > Platyhelminthes > Trematoda > Plagiorchiida > Microphallidae > Atriophallophorus > Atriophallophorus winterbourni. Next base: position 42,376 of record JACCGJ010000151.1, read on the forward strand.
ACAAACCAATGTGATGTACAAAGCGAGAAGGGGGGGGGTACAAAGCGTTTACATCATCGTCATCGTTGAACATAGGCATGATACTACCCGGTTGCCTACACCGAAGTAGGGGAGATTTCGTTTAGGGGGTCCACCCCGAGCCTTTACCCACAAGGCAGTGGAGCGAGAGAGGTTAGCACCTATCGGTGGCCGGTGACCGACGAAGCGGTTCATACGCCCTTTTCTGGGAATTTCCAGTTCGGAGCCCGATAACCCCGTTGATAGGTTGGTGACTTCAGTTTTTGCCTGTGCACCATACAATGTCCTTGGATAGGACAAGGGGGCAGTGACTTTTGGAGCGGCGAGTCACATCCGCCGCGTCGTGATGTCATCATTGGATTTTTGTGGCTTTTATAGGGGAGGAACGCTACCAGGCGAAAACCCACCACACCCTCAACACACCGCCGAACCTTTCGCGTGGGCTCGGAGAACCGAGCCACCCAGCTGACACCACTTTTGTGGAGGTATTTCGGGCAAGCCAGCAGGCCAAACTGCATACATTCTTTTTAAAGTCCATTACATTGTCTGCAGGCATAGAGGGCACTGGATCAAGCATAAACCACGTTCTCCTCGCAATCACTTGAAGATTGTGCCGTGGTTTATTACTGAGGTCAACCTGTCCAGTGAACTATCTTGAGTAACGACAAGCAACTCCACAGCGTGAACTTGGGTTCGCTTCGGTTTCTTAGTAACAAAAGCTGCACAGCCATTGCACTTGACTCTCATAAATCGTCGTGTATTAGTGCATGACTGTTCACAAAAAATTTCCTTTAACAAATGTACAATCTGATCAGAAGTGAATGAACTTGGGGATTTCGGCAAAATGAAGTTGATAAACTTCTCATGTTCCAACGTGCCCAGTTTTCTCAGCAGCAATCACGTTTTTCGACCATCATCTGCGTTGTTGAGGTCGGATTGAAATGGAAATGACTTTAAGAATCCTGCATATTTTGGTTTGCAGCTCCGTCCCGTTGGCAACTAAATTTAGCAGTTACCTGTGCAATGCGGAAGTAATGTATCTGTCTAGGCCTGGGCAACCTGGCAGTATCGTAGCCCACGTGCAGTCTGTGACTGTGCGGCAATTTGCCTGGATCAGGCTTGTGCTTTCATACTCATACTACATAAATCGTCATGATCCACTGTTCGACATACTTTAGCTGGCAATCCATCCCAGTTATGTCAACAGCCTTAGTAGTTTTCGTATAGTTTTGTGTTTTAGAGGTTTGCTACGTGTAAGGTTGATGGCTTTTTATCGTGAATCACAAATCAACTGGTTCCTTTTCAATTGAACGCTTGCTCCCCTATGATTTCATCATTCAAAACGTATGTTTTCACTTCGCGTCGACTCGTATTGCTGTGTATACGCGTTTTTATCGAGCGATCGTTTTCTGATGCAGCCGCCTGTCCTTGCGATACAGTATTCTTCATTGCCTTTCTAAGTGCGTTACCGGTGAGTACGCGAGGTCCCGCCTCTGATCAACCCTCGTTTCTCATTGATCTCGTACGTCAGACAACGCGAAACAATGTGGAATCGGTGCACAGCGAATTCCGTTGCGTAGCTGTCATCGGACCGATCACGTTGTGTGTGGAATGAAATAGTGTCTCATGTTCGAGCTAAGAAAAAAAATAGGCGTGAGTAGGTGTGTGACAGTCAATAATTTACCAGTCGAATATCGACCTGTCGTCTTTCGGTTTTACCCATGTGGCGTGTTCTATTGCAAGCCCTGATTGAGACAGCATTGCACGGTTTGATTGTGAGCTGAGACTCTGCAAGTTTGCTGGGGTTCGGTAGGAACTTTCGAGTGATGGTGGCAATAGGGCATGCACAGATGTGCAATCGTGCAGTACTTTGTGCTGCGCGGCTTACACCGTGCTAAATTGATTGGCAAGAGGTAGTGCGCTGCATGCGGAAACAAGCTGGAATCTCACTGCCATTTCCTGCTCTATTTTCTTCCTCATATCTGTCTAGGCCTGGGCAACCTGACAGTATCTTATCCCACCTACAGTCTCTGACTGTGCGGCACTTTGCCTGGATCATGCTTGTGCTTTCATACCATACCATACTTCCTGTCCATAATCGCACGTCCGTTCCATATGGTGCTCGTCCTGTTCTATTATAGCGGAATTTCCTGAAGTACACTATATTTGCTGCCACATAACCAATTTGGCGTCACTCGTTTCCTGGTGTTTTCTTTCATTTTTGTATTTGACACAGCACTTCGTTTTTTGTATGCCTGTACGCGCGTTCCCTGCTGGCTTTTCCACTAACACTGTCTAATTCATGTGTGTTACCCTTCAGGCTCTACGCCACCAAATGCGCAAACTGTCGTCAGCCTATGCGTAGCCATGAATTGTTCATGCGTGCTTCTGTCCCCGACTCCGCCAATGGGTCATCCGTTTTGCTTTTCCATGTGTCTTGCTTCACTTGTGCGGTGTGTCAACAACCACTGGCCGCTGGTGACAAGTATATCATCGATCCGGTGTCTCGGCATCCAATCTGTCAAGCGGACTTTCTCACTGCACAGCACCGGCCCCCACAAGTAGCGGACTCTGTTTCATCCGCAAACCGGATCGACCAAGATGTACACTGGACAACCGAGCAATCGAAACCTCCGCTAACACAGACAGGTAGGCGTATGCGCACATCTTTGACGGAGGAGCAACGACAATATTTGCAAAAATCCTATGAAGATAATTCAAGACCACCAAAGCACGTGAGTTTTGTTTGTTTGCACTGTCTGGTTGATCCAGGCAAAGTGCCTCACGGGCATAGTCTGCACGTGGGCTAAGATACTGTCAGGTTGTTCATGCCTGGACAGATATGAGAGTAAAACAGAAAAGTCAGTGAGACTCGAGCGTGTTTTCGCATGCAGCTCATCCCCGGCGCTTGCTGCATAGCACAGAAGTACTACACGATAGCACGTCCGTGTAACGATTGTGCATACGTCAGCTAGGTTGTTCAATCTCGGACTCATGCTGATGCCGAGTCAAGCGTTGAAACACTTATAAATGATCTATTTTGCTCTAGTGCACGTTGCAATGGATAAGCAGTGTGCGTAAATGGCGTTCAAGCACAGTTCTTGGAACACATCTGATACCTGTTTCCACTGCCATTGCTATTTTCCTTTCCCATGTCCGTCTAGGTCTGGGCAATCTGACAGTCTCTTGGCCCATGTGCAGTCTTTGACGGCGCGGCACTTTGCCAGAATCAAGCTTGTGATTTCATACATACATACACTGAGCACGGCAGAGCAGCTGTCATTTTGTTCCGATTGAATTCTCTTGTTTGAGGTAACCGCAAGCTGACTGTAAAGACAAAGATGATGGTATACAGCGCGTGCGTACTAAATGCTTTACTGTACGGCAGTGAAACCTGGACCACCCACGCAAGACACGAACGGAAGCTGAATGCTTTCCATCTACGAAGCATCCGTCGTATCTTGAACATATTGTGGATGGACAGAGTGACTAATGCTGAAGTGCGTTCAAAAGCTGGTCTACAGAGCATGTTCACCATATTGCGACAGCGCCGCCTGCGGTGGATTGGTCATGTCTACAGAATGGATAATGGTCGTATTCCGAAAGATCTACTCTATGGCGAGTTGCAATTAGGAAGTCGACCATTGGGCAGACCGCACCTGCGGTACAAAGACGTTTGCAAAATAGATATGAATGTTCTTGGCATTGATCCCGCGAGTTGGGAAGAACTTGCTCTTGACCGCTCACATTGGAGGTATTGTGTAAAGCGTCGTCTGCAAGTTGGGAAGAAGCAGATACAGCTCTGGGCTGCGAAACGCAGATCACGCCGCCGGCGTGCAACTGACGCAATACAACCGAGTTCTGACTTTCGTTGCCAGTGCTGCGGGAGAGATTGTTCCTCCCGAATCGGACTGCTTAGTCATTCAAAAAGCTGTAGAACCAGAAAATTCATGCGATTGTGATGTACATTCATGGTCGACATCGACCGAACGTGGCCAACAACAACGCTGAGCACGAGCGTGCAATTGTGCAGTACTTCTGTGCTGTGCGTCTAAAACCGTGCTAATTTGGTGTGACACCGGTAATGAGCTGCGTACGGAAACACGCTGGAGTCCTACTACCCTTTCTATTTCCCTCATAGATTTGTATAGACCTGAGCATCTTGACAGTGTCTTAGCCCATGTGCAGACTGTGCGGCACTTTGCCTGGATCAGATTAGTGATTTCACACGCACACACTTGTTTCCACTCGAAATTCCTATCCGACTCTGTAGGTGTGCTTGCTTATCCTTTGTGTTTTCGTGACGGTAGAGAGTAAACTTCCTCTCGCTTTCCCTCCCCCACACCTTTTTTTACCATGTTTAGTTCCGCGTTCGCTTTGTAAAGATTATGTGTATCGAAGGTCATTGTTTGTGAAAAACGATAATGCATTGTTATTCCCACCGGTAAATTTTCTCCGCCCATTGCCGGTTTTTAAATCTTTCGGTATGGCATGGGTTGCCAGTCATATTTCAACTCACGTGCGCTTTACCAATTCCTCAAATTTGCCTCTCCCTGGCTGGTTTCTTTCGGTTCTTCCTCTATCTTGTGCGGTGTTATCTTTGTCCTGCCATTCATCGCCTCACAAACTCGTTGCATCGCCATGTTCCCGTTTCACCCTTTTGTTTATCGATGAGCCTACTTGCCACACACGGCCAGTGGGGACATTTTTTCGGACGCCCGTTGTCGGGTGACACCGGGCGTTTGCCATTGTAAATCGATTCGTACTGTGGGCTGGGACGTGTGCGTCTGTGTGATGTAGCGGTGGGTGTGGGTTAGTCTTGTCTCTGCAATGACAGCTACCACAACAACAAGCCTCAGTGTTTTCTCGTGTTGCCTCTTTCTCGCTGGGTTCATGATGGATTGATCGGTCATGTGGCGTTTAGCATGTTTCAATTTGCACCGTGGAACGAGAACCGTAAATCGAGGAGCGCATAAACAACTATGTCATCATCATTAGCAGGTTTAACGAACTCTAACGATAGTGGAGTGATTATTGCGTGTAAATACTGAAATTGCATCTCGTCTACTGCTCTCAGATCGTTCAGGACAGCGTTTCGCGTATTTTGACTATTCCTCGAAATTAATTTACTCTCATCATCAGCGACAACATTATCACCGTAAAATTGCCGAATGTTTACCTGCAATGGCACCATGAATGAATACAATCATAAAAGATGAGGAAGAGCGGAACTTAAACAGATCCAGTTTGAACAAACATACTGGGATGAGATGCCTACACCTAAAATGAAACATGAGGAGTCGGTTGTCCGGTACCCGTAATACATGACTCAATCAGCGTAACCTGTGCAGGTTGATCTGCTTCTCCATGTGAATATTACTACCGAAGAGCTTATTAGGGAGAGCATCGTTGTGTATGCTACGGTGATCATCATGAAGCACACGTCTGGAGCAAGACATAGTCCCCATCGCCCTGAGACTGGATCTTAACCTTGTACGATGATTTGTGTACCTCCATGACCCATTGAGCTATACTAAGTGGTGTCTTTGGACGACAACAGAGCTATTTATACCAAGAAGGTCGGTGAATAGAGGTCGGACAAACAAAGTCTCAACTCACTGCCTTGTAGTTCAAGCTTTTTATCCAAAGGCTACGGGTGGGCCCCCTACTTCGGCCTGGGCAATCGTGTCGTATCACTTTCATATGCAACTGTGAAAATACAAGTAAAATGACAAATTTCGTACTCTCACGCTCTCTGGTCACACTGCTTCCAATGATGTCCCGTTGCTAGCGTGATACTTGGAGGTGCCGTGTGTGCTCTTTACGTGTAGTCCCAGTTTCGTATCCATACAGTAATACACCTCGAACTGTCGCTTTGTAGACTCTATCTTTGTTCCAATAGAGTTAGTCCTTTCTGACACTACTCATTGCACCGGCCTAGCTGTTAATCTATCGTATTCAACCGTTGCATCACTTTTCCCTCCAGGTTCGTGAATTTTTAGCCAAAGAACTTTCCGTGCCGGTTCGCGTGGTGCAAGTTTGGTTCCAAAATCAACGCGCACGCGACAAGCGCAATGCCATGCAACGACGCGATAATCCTCGTTCCGTGTCAACCTCGAAACAACGCAATCATTTTAGTCGCTCTCCCAGTCCCAGTTGTGCTGCGACACCCTCGCCGAGGACTTCCGTTGAAAGTGGTATGTCGGATTGTTTCGTTTTCGTGCACCTTCACAACTGTTTTATTTGTTTTCATTTTAGACTTTGTCCTTGAGCTTTAGAGACAAACCTTTTTGGCACCACAGTGTCCAGTGGTGGTCTTGTTTTAAGCATCTTGGAGTGTTTCATTAATCATTATGTTCTCAAGTGAAGTGGCGAGGAAAGCTTGTTATAACGCGTGACTGTAAATGCCTCAAGGAAGCTGTCATGCCAATTCGCTCTACTTGTTGTGAGCACTTCATTCAATGTATGTTTTGATTCAAGGTGTATGCACCTCATCGCAGTGTTTGTTTCCTGGTGCACGGATGTGCAATCGTGCAGCATTTCTGTGTTGTACGGCTAACACCGTGCTAAATTGATTGGCCACCGGTAGTGAGCTGCATGCTGAAACACGCTGGAGTCTCACTACCATTTCTTTTGTCATATCTGTCTAGGCTTGGGCAACCTGACAGTATCTCAGCCCACGTACAGTCTCTGATTGTGCGGCACTTTGCCTGGATCAGGCTTGTGCTTTCACATCATACACATCACGTCTGCGTCCTGGTTGTACGCAGTTCAGCACTGCACGGCACTTGCTACCTCATGTAATGCTGTCCATGTTGCTGCTATTATTATTTTGTTGAAGCTTCCACGATACTTCTCCGCTCTGTCGTGAATGAAGTTTCACCTCAGTTGAACTTTGGTTACGATTTTCTTCCCATCTTTGGTATTTTTTGAGGCTTCCGTTGCTTCGTTTGCCGGCGTTATCTCCTAAACTCGGGTAGTGCTGCTGTATGTACAAGTAACGCCTCGCTGAATTGATTGCCGCCGGTCCTGAGCTGTATTCGACAGCATCCCGGAGACTCACGGCAATTATTTGCTTCTACCTTCGTTGTTCCAAGCCTTGGAGGGCTGCGTATGTACGAAAACAGAAACCTGGTCCAGGTAAAGTACGCACAGCCATAGACTGCAAGTGGATTATGATACTATCAGGTTTCTAGAGCTAGGCAGATATGAGATGGAAAATAAAAATGGCACTGAGGCTCCAGCGTGCTTTTGCATGCAGCTCACTACCGGTGGCAAATTAATTTCCCATGGTTCTAGTTGCGTAGCACACACATCCATACGACCAAAATCTAGGTATCCGAATTTGCAGAATGATAGCATTTCACCTTCTTTGATCGTCATGTTTGGTCATTGTTTTTACACAGGTCCCCTGCCGGATTTCAGTGGTTATTCTTGCGAGAACTCGGACCCGCTTGTAGCCGATTTGAATGAATCCGTGTCACGCCCATGGCTGCCGGCGGCGGCGGAAGCTCACTGGTTCACTGGTCAAGATGCCTCGATGGATGACTTCGAGGTGTGCGAATAAGTCCCCCCCGCTCTTTTACTATCGCTCTCTCGTCCCGCATTTCTCAACCTTTCACAGAGCTTTCACCGACTTGTCTTTATGCTTTTAGTTCTCTTCATTTTGTACATATCTATCATGTTTGTATCCAGGACACGTACATTTGTATATCTCAAACTAGCTCACATCTTCACGCAACGTATTTTGCTGTAACATTCGCTTATCCAATGTGACTTCTTTTTCGTTCAACGTATGCCTCTTTTCCGTGTCATTTTTTCTCTCTTGCATCTTCAGGGATCTCATTCTTCTGTTCTGTTTTCCGTTTTATCTACTTTACGAGTGGTCAGCTTTCATTTGCTTCGTTGAGCTTGTACGATGCAGTTTCCATATGCATACAAACACAGATTTATTGTATTCAGTATAAAACAGTCTTCTATTCTCGTTTTAATCGGGGTCGTCAGTTACGATAAAATAGATCATCACGAAGATCGATCGTCGATAGTTTTCTTCGTGAAGGACAGTTGTTTATTTTTTATGAATTAACGGCCCTCGCTATCCTTTTGGAATTGTGCGACAATCTTGTACTTATCATAAATATGCGTAATATTGTTGGTCAAGGTTATAGTGAACCAAATGGACCTTTTCAAAATTTAAGCAACTCCAGAGGGTAAACAGCCAGATACCACTACTCGGTCTGCTTCGACCGCGGTCAAGAACAAGTTCTTCCTAGGGGTCAAGGCCAAGAGCTTTCATGTCTCTTGCAAGCGTCTTCGTTCCGCAAGTGCCCAATGGTCGACTTCCAGATTTCAATTCATTTTTTGGAATACGACCATTTTCAATTCTGTGGATAAGCCACCGCAGGCGGCGCTGTCGTAGAAGGGTGAACAAGCTCTGTAGATCGACTTTAGAAAGCACTTCAGCCTTAGTCACTTTTTTACATCTACGATATGTTAAAGATACGACGGATGCTTCTTAGATGAAAATCATTCATCTTCCGTTCGTGTATTGCGGCGCGCTTACGGCACAACGCGTCTGAATCTGCTTGCATACGGGTTTCTTCGTTATGGTAGGTTTACCTTGTGTATTATGAAGCTCTTTCGGAACACGTAAACCACATATTCTTATTGCCTTCTCAGTTCCTCCGTTCTGCAATGTGTTGCTGCTAGTTTGAAAAGGGATCTGATACAACTGCGTTCATAGTTAGTCTGGATGTGCAATCGTGCAGCACTTATGCGCTGTGCGGCTAACATCGTGCTAAATTGATTGGCCAGAGGTAGTCAGCTGCATGCTGAAACACGCTGGAGTCTCACTACCATTTCTATTTTCTTTTTGCATTCTCATCTCTGTCTAGGCCTGGGCAACCTGACAGTATCTTAGCCCACGTGAAGTCTCTGGCTGTGCGGCACTTTGCCTGGATCAGGCTTGTGATTTCATACTCTACCATCCATGGTTAGTCCGATTGCTTCATGACCGTCAACCTTTTCAGTGCAGTTTATTCCAGCAATTTTGTTGGGCGATTGTTTATGCGTTTGTACGAAGTTGTATCTTGAATTAACTGTCCAACCTTCTCCATATAATCTGCCTTGTTCCTTACCACAGTCGTAATTCTCTTGTCGACAGTAAGGATAAAGATGTTGTGCATTAAATAGACCAAATTTAAAACTGGAAAAAATCGTGTGTAACTTTTGGCGCGTAGATAACAATATACCACGACGAATCGTTTCATTGAACATCAGATGGTGCACTTGACTTTATTTAAATAAACACTCATTTAACTTGTTTTTTGTTAAAATCAAAACGATATACCTGATGTTATTGAACTTATATGGCCTGCAGATTAAGTCTCTGCGTGTAAACCAACGAAACGTTCACCGGCGTCATTAGTTTTCATAAGGTCATACAACCATTTGTTTCGTGTTGATAACGCAATACCGTCACGTGTGGCCATCAGGTCACGCTAGTTCAGTGTGCTGGGGCTCGATCGATAATTTCGCCTGACGCTTGTTCTATCAGGTATGCTCACGGGCCAAAATTATGCGTTCAGACCGCATTTACACAATGAAGTAGTATGATCAATCACACGATGCTTAGATGTTGGTCATTCGACATCATCGTGTTGTCGCGTAGTTCATTTTCGTATCGTTTTGGTTCCGATATGTGTATGTGGTTAGCCTCCATCGTCAGATATCGATCATGGATGTATATCATAAGCGCATGGCTTTTCGACTTGCAAAACAGCGATAAGCAGTACTCGGGATGTTGTTGTTGTTGGCCTCCGTCGGTCGATGTCGACTATGGATGTATATCACAATCGCATGGATGTTCATGTTCTACAGCTTTTTTGAATGACTAAACAGTCCGATTCGGGAGCAACAATCTCTCCCGCAGCGCTGGCAACGATAGTCAGAACTCGGGATATGAATGTATATATACATATTTTATATTGGACTTCGTTCTTGCAAGATACTTTTGAAATGACGACCTAGCCATTGCAATGTGTAATGCACTCTTGACGTGTGCTTTCGCAACTGTAGGTATTTAAGGTGTGTTGCTGTGGTGAATTGAATTGTATTGAATTGAATAACCAACCCAAGAATGGAACTGAGAACAAACCACGCTCACTCGAATCCCAGTATGTATTAATTAATGTAGGTTTTACAACGAGAACTTGAATAACAGTATTATTGATTATTGTTGAATGAATGATGATGAATGATTGAGTATTATTGATCGTTAATCGAACAATCACCACAGTTGCATCACTAAGAAATCGTTATTGCCTGTAGACATGTAACGCACAGTCCTCTTGTCTAGTGGTACAAAGTACGTGACGCAGATTTCACCGATTCCATCAACGTCCTCTTCATCATGGTCAGAATAATTGCAACCGGATTAGACGTCAATAAGATGATGGTCTTTGACGATGGAATGATCAATATGGATCGTAGTGATTGGAAGTCAGCTCAACAATAAAGGTTTAAGTGATCAGCCTTTAGTCAAGTCAATCAATATGCGTATGCGCAATGAGTTAATGAATGGCACGATTTGGTTGCCCAAAAGTATGAGAGTTAAATTTTGTTCACACTGTGGTGGGTATCTACGGTACGACATGACGCCTTCGAAAATTGTATCATCAAACGATTTATAACTCGATAAAATCGAGCGTCACAGCCCAATCTCGGATCTTTGAAGGATCGAAAATTAGAATTTAGAGAAACCGCGAAAATGTTTCATTTGTGAAAACAATTTACTCGTTCGTTGCGTTATAACCGAATGAACGGATCACAAATTAGAAAACTGACACTACTTATTCATTCATAGATTTGTTCATTAATGATATACACAAAGAAATCTTTGCTTTACAAGACCCACAAAAAGGTATATCAAGTCAATGGTAAAATAATTTTCATAAACTGATGTTGAGGTTCACAATCAAACGCTATAATATATTTTGATGTGGACATCATCTGATATTTTGAAACCATCAGCACTATCATATAGCAACATGGGAGTAAGTAAAGTGTTCCACAATTGTTTATTGTACAGATAGCATGCATATTTGCAGCAGCTCAACCTGCTGTACTGTTACTAGAGTTCAAACGGGTGACCGCGCTGTTGTGTGATATGAGATAGATGTTATAAATGTTTAGAGGTATGAGGCGAGTTCCATGTGGAGGATTTAAAATTCTAGGGATGATCTTTGCACTCTACATCCTTTTTCGACCAGGAATCCCAATGCCTATATGACTTATTCACTATGGGGGAAAAGATGGGTTGAAATCAATTAATAAATGATATTGGCGTCAAACGAACCATGAGCTCTTTCAAGGGGACCCAGGTTGCCATCAGCTTCATTTTGCATCAATTCGACATTGTATTTTCTCCTGAGTTGGACTGATACGCACACCCGAATGTTTTTCGTAAGAGACGATTTCAATAACAGCTCGACCGATGTAATATTCGTCGCTGAATTTGATTTTGAGCGATCGTTTGGTGTATTTTGAATATTCCTTGACATTTTGTTAGCTTGGGACCAGTCGTTAATGCTGGTGTTCCCTAATTCTGTGTTTATATGAGTACAAAAATAGTTTTGTCTGCTGCATACACGAATATTCGAATAAGGGTTTGAGATAAATCAATGAAGCCTGTTCAAATTCGAATGCCAATTGAACCGCATTGCCCGGATGAGTACCATTCATTAATAACGGTCGCGATCGCGTTTCATCATAAATACAAGGTAATTCATTATACTGAAGTTTCAACTTCACTTACAAAATATCTTTTAAATTGAAAAATAACAATCATTCATCTCACGCCGTTTATTCTTTCATTGTCACTGTCTCAACTCTCGTTAGACGTAATTCAATTAAGATTCAGTAAGATTAAAGTTATTTAAAGGTTTTAACGACTGATTACCATCGATTGCCTGAAAATCTAAAACATATGACTTCAAAAGAACCTCTTTGAGTCATTTCGGGTTCTAATGATGTTACTGTTGAAGCAAATGATTAACTCTAAAGAATATTTTGTTCTGCGGGACTCAAGTTGGCTATCAGCAGAAAACCCTATTGAGGGAGGTAACCGAAATTCTTCAAGTAACCTTCAGGGTTTTTAATCCTCGTTTTATAGAAACGCACCAAGTTATATTGCGTAGATCAGATATGTGCGAGATGATTACGCCACATGCTATGCAAGAAAGTTTAACATGACATAGCACATAGAACACTTCTCGAATTGCGTGCATGATATAGGGTGGATCGTCAACTGTGTTATTGTTAGGGGGTTGGGATGTGTCAATCTAGACAGAACCGTACATCTTGTTTTAACGTCTATTACTTTGTTCACACAGGCTTCGAGGACGCTCGCCCCAGCGTTAACCACGTCACTTATCGATTGCGTCTCAATTCATCCCCAAAACCTTCCCAACACTAATAAACCACACTTACTAATCCCCAAACACAACAGAACGCCAATTCGAGGAACGTGTTCATTACGCACATGATAAAAACACGCTAACGCTCATTTACATGCATTTCCATCACACGCATGCACACACACCACGACCGCTTTCGTGCAGTTTGCACTCCTCAGTGGGGACAGTACGGTCAGGATCCGCATGCGCTTGAAGCAGTGGAAGAATGGTAAACGGGTTGCGCTTGTATGCCATCGCTGGATAAGGTAGGTAAACCTATCTTATATAGGCAAATCATGTTAGTCGGACACTAACATCAACCTGTATGTGTCAGCTGTCACTACGATCTGGTTTGCCAATCGATTTCGTGCTCACTGGTTCAGTTCAAGCACTAACCACATTGGGCTCGTTTACGGATTCAAGGATTTATGGTTAAAAATGTTAATACTTTACAACACAACGGTATGAGTGAAAATGTGAAAAACAAAATAGTATAAAAGGAATAGAGAATATCAAATGTAAGGCTCACGAATGATATTCTTTCCCATATGTAAGACCAATTCCGCCAGGCAAGGAGAGTCCACCACATATTGGGTTAGGGAATTCCAAAGAAATATAGTACGTTTAACCGACCTCAACGAATTGCCTATCGTTCGATAAAGGCTGACGATTTTCATTGTGTTGTCACTTGAACCATTCTAATACAATCGTTCCGAAACCCACATTATTACTGTTTCGTAATGATCGTCGTCTTCATTCTTTTCGGCGCTTCGTGTGTTCGTCTTGTGCCGGAAGGCGGTGTTTTCACATTCCATCCAAATTATGACATTTTAGGATAAATTCACTCAGCATTGGCATTTAAACCACTAAGCGTTTGTCATCCACTATCCCATAAATGACTGCAGTACAAATTTGTCTCATCAACTGAGCCGGCCCATTTGCATAAGCATTTTACGAATATTCCTTTGGTTAATCGAATGATTCAAGATTCAAGAATTTATGGTCACAAAAAGCACATAGCTTCACAATTACCATATCATAGTAAATATGCGTTCAGGAAATAGGTATAAAATAAACATGTAATGTCAAGTATAGTCCAGTTGTATAGTTACCATGAGTCAATACTCAGGTGTCGTTAAATCGTTATGCAACAAATAAGTATCCAACTTTCGAATAAACGTTTCGACGCTAGGAGAGATGACAAGAGCTTCGGGGAGGGAATTCCAAAGGAAACAGACACGTACACAATAAAAATATCGGCGACAGCTGATACGGGAGTGGGGAATTTGCAGTGTCGCTGAGTGGCTGCGTGTATGTCGTGACTCACGGTATTCGAATAAATGTTTTAAGGGATGATGTGGGATATTTAATATTTTGTATGTTAGTATCACATCGCTTCGAAGGCTTCTTTGAAGGGAAGTGGGGAGCCTCAGTTTTTGCAATCGTTCCTCGTACGTTAGTTTCCGGAAACCTCTTACGAGTTTGGTTGCGCGATGGTATATTTTGTCAAGCAATAGCATATCGTTTTTAACCACGGAGTCCAAGCTTGTGAATGAGGAAACGGAAAACGAAATTTCAGGTACCATCACTTAGAAAACGATTGGTGCTCCCTTTTTCTCAATTAAACCGGTTGGTAGGAGTATATATTTGATTTAAAATGAGGGCTACATTAGAATCATCTAGAAAGCTCCGAATTTGCAGTATGTTCCTAGTGACATTGATAGTGTATCATTAGTTTCCTTACATCTGAATATCAATTCTCTATGCAAACTGAATCTTCCAGCGAAGCGCACCAAAGCAGAATTTAGTACTTCTCGAAAGTTCACCAATTTGACACAGTAAGAAGATTTGTGAGTATCAAGGTATTTGAAAATATTCGAGATCGATCGGGGTTCCATAATCATGAAAAGAAAGTTTGCAATGAATCGGTTATAGCATGTTTTTGGTAACGTTTCGCTTCTGAACACAAAAGCTTCGTCTTGGTGGTCAAACCTCCCGATAATTATCGCAATTCTCGGAAGGCTGCCGAAAACGCATCCAAAGTTGACTAACAACAAAGGATCCAGAGGGCCAATAAAGCCTGATAAACACGCTTTAGGTTACGGCCCTAGCGGCCCTCGACCGCATACTCCATCGCAGGGCGAAGGTAGACATTCATTATCCTTGGTAACGTTACCAGGGAGAATCTTCCAAATATTCTTCGAACGATACCTAACAATCTGTTGGCCCGTCGATATATATTCTGGCAGTGCACTGTGCTCTTCAGGTTACCGCTAATCCACACTCCAAGATCTTTTTCTAACGAGCTCCATGCTAGGTTTTCAGTTCCCAATCGATATGTCCAAGGAACATTCTTGCCAAGATGGAGCATCTTACATTTCTGTATGTTGAATGACATGTCATTCATGGCCGCCCAATTCGACACGCTGTCCAAATCCATTTGTAGTTTCTCACAATCCTCTGCAGAACTAATCGGCGTCCAAATTTTCATATCATCCGCGAACAGGACCATTTTAGAAGATATGAGGGGGGGGGTAAATCGTTTATGTATAACAGAAAGAGGAGCGGGCCTAACACAGATCCTTGTGGGACTCCACTCGTGGTTTTGAACGTTTGTGATAGCACTCCGTTAACTTTAACTCTGGCGTCTCGATCTGACAAATAGTCACACAACCATGCGTAGAATCCGCCCTCAACCAGCTATCTGAAAATCAGGCAGATGCACTGCGAATCGGTATACCTTATTATCAAACAACAACTAGAAAGGATAAGGATTAACGTGAATAACACATAATGTGCACATGGATACGTAAGCAGTGGGTCAGCGGACGCTGTTCGCACCTGCACACAAAATAAACAATTTTGGGATTAACACAGCATTTATGGGTTGTGATCAATTGTCTTAATCTCGCCTGTTTTCCCAGGATTGGTCAAGAACCGTTTAAACCGGAACACTGTTCGTACCGACACCCTTTGTTTGACGAAGCGAAACGTTACCCAAAAAATCTGTTCTAACCGATTCATTGCATACGTGAGCATCGCGTTCCGACGGTTTGTGTGAATTTAGCCCCGTTAACGTCAACTCGGCAAAATCTAATCGGTCGGACAGACAACAATGTGAAACCAGCGGAAAATCAATGATGCCCCAATGCTCTGCGCTGCTGATTGTCACGTGACGCGTCTGGCTTTCAAAATGACCGCTGTTTGGCGAATGGTCGCAAAATGTGCTCATTTTGCGGTACAGTGTGTTGGTGATTCTATCTGTGGTAAAACATTCGCAAATTAATTAATTTTTTAAACAAAGTTGTCTTTTTTTAATATACACATGTCAGATGTGTTGCGAGTCAAGGTGTTATACTTGTTGCTGAGGTGAGGTTGCATTTTTGTTGTTCTGACTCTTCTGGTCATATCTTGGCTGAATCTCCTCGGATTTATATCATTCCAAGAATTCAGTGTTACTTTCGATTATAGCTATCGGAATTCATTCGTTTTGATCTTACCAGCCAATCAACAGCAAAATTGCCGTTTCGACATAAATATATCAGTTTGCTCACTCGCGCAAAGTTTTTCCAACGGCTAATTATCATACTGTTTTAGTTATCGTTGCAAAGGTCGCATCAAGCTACGCATTTTGATACGTGATTCAGTTTCCTATCTTGTCTGGTTACCGAGTTATCGCTGATCATTCGCTAAATGACGAAATCACGAATTCAAACGCAGCTATATCTACCAGCCGACCGAACGCCCATCTCTCAAATGGCCGGCCAAATTCAGGCTACTAACGTGTGTAGCGCGTCACGAGATTCAACACACAAGCGAAAAATCGATCGATTAAGCTGTGACTGCGAGGATTGTGGTCCCGACACCAACATGGGACCAAGTTGACCTCTGCGTCAAGTGCCTGGACCCGGTAAACAGTGATAGTGCTTCTGTTAAATGTACTTTTTGCGATTTACACCTGCACGTGACCTGTGATGAGACTTTGACTGATGAGCGTATAAGGCTTGTGAACGATAATAACTATCAAACAAAATATTCATTTGCATGCTTTTCCGCCACAAAACACCCCACGACCGGTTTCGTGCTGTTTGCACTCATCAGGTAGGGATAGTAAGATCAGGATCCGCATGCGCTTGAAACAGTGGAGGATTGGTAAACAAGGAGCGCTTGTATGCCACTGTTGGATAAGGCTGGTACGACCAACCTGTTCAAAGCATGCGTCCAAACACATGTTTGATGGGGTTAAACCCATAACCATGAACCAAAATATTCATTTGCATGCTTTTCTGTCACGCACACCCCACGACCGGTTTCGTGCTGTTTGCACTCATCAGGTAGGGACAGTAGGATCAGGATCCGCATGCGCTTGAAACAGTGGAGGAATGGTAAACAAGGAGCGCTTGTATGCCACTGTTGGATAAGGCTGGTACGATCAACCTGTTCAACGCATGTGTCCAAACACATGTTTAATGGGGTTAAACCCATAACCATGAACCAAAATATTCATTCGCATGCTTTTCCGTCACACACTATCCACACAACTATCCATCTGTGTTATTTCTGCAATGCCTGTAGAAATGCAAATATAAATATAAACAATATAAACAATTTCCGGTACTTCATTGACATAAACCAGTAGGATCGGACCAAGGACTCAACTTTGGGGAACTCCGCTAGTTGCTGCGATCGGTTTTGGTAATGCACCATCAACGCATAACTGGGTAGTGTGATATGTTAGGTAGTCAGTTAGCCAATTCAACAACTTCCCATTGATACCAAGCCTTTCAAGCTCCTGCAGTAGTAGGATATGGTCAACACGATCAAATGCTTTTAAGATATCTAGGTAGTAATCGTGTATTGATTGCCCTGTATCTACCGATTGTGGCCAATCATCCAGCGTTATCAGTAGATTAGATAAGCAGGAATAATTCCGTCTAAATCCATGCTGTTTTCTCGAAAGCAACGGAATATTTTCGAAATGTTTCATTGGATCGTCAAAAATGAGTCGCTCAAGTAATTTTGTAATCACAGGTAACAGAGTAACGGATCGGTAATTAGAAACATTGGAGCGATTTCCACCTTTATAAATAAGAGAAATTATTACGCGTTTCCAATATGTAGGAATCACTCCATTTGGTTTTAAGATTAAATAAACCTCGAAGGACGCGTTTCGAAGTGACGTTTATTTCACTCATGGTAACCGTGGTTTAAAAGGTTTGATTTTGGATGTTTATTGTATATTCTCTCGGGTTTAATACAAATGAATGAAATGGCCAAAGCTTCAACAGTTTCTGCTGCAGTTGTTGTTGGTCCAGCTGATGTGTTCATGGACGCAACTCCAGGTTTCATCTTAGCTTGACCGTTAACCATACGATAAAGTATTTTGGGGTTTAGCTCCATCATGTGTGATATCACTTCTTGGAAGTACAACTAGTCTTGGATGACCAGTTTCTTTACTTTGTTCCGAAGTAAATGGAATGTTTCCCAGGTCTCTGAGGACAAATTCGGAGCTCATTTCGATTGAATTCTTGAGATTAGATATTAGCCATATCCAAAACTCATGTACTTTGCTAGTTTCCGGTTGGCAGTTAAACGTGTTTTTCAGAGCATCACTCAACGCCATAGTGTTGATCCGCTTAACTCTTTTACGGGCATCATTTGTTCTTACGGCTTCAAACAGATAGTCAAACTTGATGACGATGTGATCACTTAGTCCCAGTGGACTTTCGTAAGCAACGTTATTAATGTCGTGTTCATTGCTTGTCAGAACGAGATCCAAGAGTGAAGGTACATCGGTTCCGTGCTATCGGGTATTACATACGATGTGGTTATAAAGAGGAATATCGTCCAACAACTCACTGAATGCGCGTTGGAGGGTGTTCTGGGTGAATGGTACTGCTCTGCAGATTCGGTAAATTGAAGTCACCCATAATTAACAATCCACAAGTGAATCTGGGAGTAACCAAGCGAATTTTGTCGAGTAGGGCCAGATTGTAAGTTTCCTGTGCAGACGGTGGGCGATATACTACTACCAAAACATAGTCTTCGCCGTTAGCTAACCGGACTGAGCACCAGAGTGTATCCCGTAACACGATATCTGGATCCGTAATCTCACGGCACAGAAGGTTTTGGCTTCACGGTCATGGCGAATAAGTGACATTCCGGATAATTATAGTTTACTGTTTGTTTGGTGAGTCTGTAGCCACGTTTCAATAAAGGCGATGGTGTCTTGTGAACATTTCAGAATAACTGCACGCAGTTCACCGATTTCGTTTCCGAGACATTGTGCGTTAGTGTAGATGCATTTCATAGACGTTTTTCTCAACAAGGATGGCGTGTGTAAAAGGAGGCTAGAGGAGTGCGGAATATCTGTTAGGCCGACTCCTCTAGAATCGGCATCTGAAGGTGTTTTGCTTGCAAGGATGCCTGATCGTTTTGAGGTTGCACTGTTGGAATACGTGATCTATAGTATCGGCTGAATTTGTTTCTGGCACGTCAACTACTGATTGACTTGGTAGTGTTTCTATTGAACTTAGTGGTGCATCTATCTTTCCAATATGAATTTTTGATGCGCTTAGTCTAATTTCTCGTGGCATTAGTTTGCGGCCATTTTTGTTTTGACCGTGCTCGACATATCTTCACGCAAGAACGTTATTTTAAGGGGCTTAGGACCGATGGCCTTATAATTCGTCGATTTGGGGATGCCGAACGTGTTCGTCACAGCTACATCATGCAAGCCAAATATATCACTGAGGAATCTCCATTGTAGCTGATCGCGTTTGCGCTGCATTGCTTTATCAGTAGGTTCATCAGCTTCTGGGACTCCCAAAAGTATTAAACTTCGATCATCCCTCAGCTTCGTTTGTGCTTGTTGCTGAGCGTTTCGGGCCCTTTTCCAACAGAGCATATCAGCGAAGATCCTTGTAGTGGTCTCCGAACGCTCCCTACGCAGGATAAAAGCGGATAGTAAGATGTTTTCTAGATCCCTTTCAGAGTTGACAGTGATTTTAAACAGTCTTGGCTGGTTCAGATTTGATGAATTAGGTTAAGGATTCAGTCAATCCCATTTACGCATGCTGGCAATTAGGTTAATGAAAGGCGACCGCACAAAATTGGCCACTTTCTTGATTCCTTGATGTGATATGGACCGTCAATTAGCGTTCTCCAATCGATTTCGTCTTTTGCTAAGGTTGTGATTTGTTTCTACAAGATACCGCAGTCTCAAGTGACTCCCGACCATCCTTTGTTTCCTTTGCCACCTATTGTTTTATATATATAGATATATTATATATATCTATATATATATACTCTATATAGTATATATTATATATATATATCTATATATATATATTATACTCACTCTCCGTATATGCTACCTCGTACTATGCCACTCTCGCTATTGTGCCACTTTTGCTCGGTCCCGACAAAATTCAATACAAAATAAATTTACTATGCCACTCCCTACTCTCGCTACTATGTCACTATTCTGTGACGTTGCTCGACCTCTACACGTCCCCGGTATGCGTGGGAGCAGGTCAAGCAGTCGACAATCAGGACTGTTTCGCGAAAGCCAATTATCGAAGAAGAAATCCGAACTGAGCCTCAGGATGCGGAGCTGCTCGAGATCTAGAAAGCTCTGCCTGCCGAGGAAAAGATGCACGAGAACGAGGAGATCGAACTGCCTGACTTTCTCGAAGTCGACGAACGCCTCGCGACTGGCGGGTCACTCACGCTGGAGGAGATGCTGTACAATGAGGAGCCTGTTGAAAGCGAAAACGAAGTGATTGTCGAGGAGGAAATCATTCTGTTCGAGGAAGTCCAGCGTGCTTGGATCACTGTCCGAAAGTTCATGCAGCAGACAAGCGGGAAGTCCGGTGTGATGCAAGCGTGTGATCGGCTAGACAACGAGATGAACGAGATCTGACGAAAGAAGATGCGTCAGCCGACGATTTTTGAGAGCATTGGACTGATCGATTGAGCAAATAAATGATGGACTTGAGAAAATAAAGCCGTTTTTACTAACCCTCGTTACTATACTATTCTCGCTACTATGCCACTGTTGCTCGGTCCCGACGGGTGGCATAGTAAGGAGATTTGAGTGTATATGATTCAAGCAAAGTGCAGTCATAGGCCGCAGGTGGGCCAAGATATGGTCAGCTGGCCGAAACCTGGACAAGTATGAGAAACGAAAATAGAAATGGCAACAAGACTCCAGTGTTTTCACATGCACCTCACTACCGAAGACAAACCAATTTAGCACGATCGGTATTCACAAGGACATACGTCAAGATGAATCGTGCGAAAGGTAGGCTCACCCCGAAAAGCAACAAAAAACCTAGAAAGCTGGATAAAGACATTTTATTAGGTCGAAGTAGCACTAGGCAGGACAATACATGCAGACAAGCGCTCCAACACCGAGGCATTCAGAAAACAGCGCAAAATTTACAAGAGAATGAAAAGTTGATTACGAACGAATGTGCGGTCGTCACTGGGAAGGTCAACAAGGTCAAGGAGGGAATCAAATAGGCTCATGTGAAATTATTACTTCATGGTTTGCAAAACAATAGAAGAAGAAGAACAAAGCGAATTCTATCACATGATAAAACTAGGTGCATTGGCTGTTGTTTGCCTTGTCGAGAATCGTGTAAACAGAAAGCAACATCGTGTTAAAGTTGGAAGAATAAAACCGGTATTGAAGTACATGCGACTCAGGCTGGGGAGGAAGCTGAAAACACGGAGAAAACAATGTCGAAAAGCAGCGTTGACAACAATTGCATTCACAAGAAATACAACGACTTAAGATGTAGACGAGGGGGCGAAACGCCAAGTGAGGTAGTGGAAAGAAACTCAAAGTCTACGGTTAAATAGGACAGGGGGTGGGGTGAAAGCGAACCTCATCACTTTATTTGACCAAAAGTTGATTGAACAGCTTTCGTTTTAGGCTTTTCAGCGCCTTGGAATCCCCAGCAATGCGTTTGAAGCGAAGGACAAAGTATTTGCCCAGGCGAAACACTTCCATCTCCCACTTTAACGCTTCTCCATTTGTATCGGTGGGCAACAGAAGGCGTTCTTCCTCACCGGAGGAGCAGCGGTTCGCTTGTGGCTGAGTTCCAGTGGCAAAACAGACTAGACGAAAATCGGAGCGAAACTCGTGCGGGATTCGCTCATTGGTTAGCAAACGTGTCACATTGTTCAACAAAACCTGGGGATCGTGAGCGGAGACCAGTGAGCGGTGATAAAAATGCAATCGTCGGGGTCTGGATGAGGAACGTTTACAAGTGGATTGGGAACGCGCATTCGGACTTTCAGCAACAGGTTGTTTAATTTTGTCTTCTGAAAATGAAAAAGAAATAGATGGTAATGTGATTACGAGAGCATGGAACGAAGAGATAAAGTTGGGTTTAAAACTTGGAAGCTATAATTCACACCGAGGAAATTTGCGGTGTTGGTTAGAAGTACACATTAAAACGAAGAAATAGTTAGATTCGTACCGATTAAAAATGCTCACTACAAGCCTATTTGGTCGGACGTCTCCAATGAATACGCGTTGGTGTTGAGCATCAAAGACGTGATGTTTAGTCACAATTGGGCGTAGTACCAAGAATGATAGAACGTGACCCGAGATTAAAGGAAAGACAAAATTGGATGAGAAGTGGCGCTTGATAAGCGAGTACAGCATCCGAATTTTCACGGGAAAGTCTTTGAGAGAACACCATCAAGCGCGAAGTGCGCTAGACAATCAGCGCCCGTTTCTTTCAAGTCCAGAGTGCCATGAAGATTGTGATGGCGGGTGCAAAGGCAAGTACGACATCGAGGTACTCGGTTTTACAGATTTGGAACATGTTCCCACGAGGTACCGCTCTGGCATGGATGAGCACTCGTATCGTGCTTGTATACTGCACATGTTACGGTTTACTGACACTTAATCGTCGACATTTAAATATCTCCTTACCTTAAATACCTTCCCTGGGGATTAAGTGTCGGCAATTAAGTGTCTGACGATTAAGTGACAGGACACCGATAAATTAATAAGCCACAGGTACCGAACTGCATGTGGAAACAAGCTGGAGTCTCACTGTCATTTTCGTATCTTATATCTGTATTGACCTGGGCAACCTGACAATTTCTGAGCCCACGCGTAGCCTACGGCTGCGGATCCAGGATTCTGATCGCATACATGGTATAAAAGCACAAGCCTGATCCAGGCAAAGTGCCGCACAGTCAGAGACTGCACGTGGGCTAAGATACTGTTAGGTTGCCCAGGCCTAGACAGATATGAGGAAGAAAAAAGAACAGGAAATGGTAGTGAGACTCCAGCGTGTTTCATCATGCAGCTCACTACCGTTGGTCAATTAATTTAGCACGATGACAGAAATACTGCACGATTGCAAATCCGTGCAGGATCGCCTACATACATGTCATGAATTGTCGCGATGTGAAAATCGAAGCACAAAAGCAGTGTGAGTTCAAAATACGAAACAGATGTTACCGTGAGTGGTGTTAAAGCGTGTATCTAATCCACCAAGCAAAAAACCGGATTGTACACAGTGAGTTGTAAAATTAAAATGGCTAAAACGTCACCTGAAAAAAACCATACAAAAGCAGCCACCAGGGAGAAAACAACAAGGTTAAAAACCTACAGAAGGGACCGAAAAATAAACCTAGATAACTAGCCAAACGGTTGAATATTTCGTTTAACGCTAAAGAATATCGACAACAAGCTAGACATACTGGCTAAAAACGGTTCCGTTTCATAGTCAACCGTGAACGCTTCACTGTGACAAGCGCGACCACCGGCAGCAGCCGTGGCAGGCGGCTTGTTAGCATTTTTGGCTGGCGAAGTAAGTCGACGTTGCGTGGATTGCATCGCGGTCCAAGGATCTGGATCATTCATATTACTAGGCCCAGTGGCGGAAGTGTCACATGCCTCGGCAGTGGGAAGAGGCAGTGGTTGAGGCTCCGCGGGTGCTTGGGCGTTGTTGTCTTCGTTACTTGAGTGGAATTCCGAGATGAGTTTAGCGTCGCCGTTGTGAGGACTGCGAGTGAACGAATTCGCGTGAAAGTCATTTCACCAAACATGAGTCAAAACACCAGGTTTTCATCGAAAAACAAAAAAGGGAAGATTATATCATCTGGCTCTTAGTCCGCTATCATTGGTGCAACACTTCCGATGGATTGGCTCATGAGAAAGAGCTAAGCAAAACTAGGAGTTCACATACATCCGATGGCACATTAAACAAATGAAAGGCAGCTAGCCTAGACGGAAGTGTGGTTCACTCGTGAAGAACGGAAATGTTTTCCAAGCTGAGCTTCAAGACGAACGTGGAACAAAGATATGGTAAGTATATCACGTGAACAAGAAGTGCAAATGAAAAAATAAAATGACTCTGGGAGTGCAGACAAAAGTCAATACAAAACGTGGGTCTGAACGGAATCAAGCATACCGCGAAAATGCACGTGAGGGATGAATGTTGTCAATGATTGCGAAAAAGTAACAGCAATGATGTACAACATTCGATTTTATGACCAGCAGAATGCGATCTAAAATGCATCGATTTCTCACTGGTCAGCAAGCTGTCCTCCTGGAACATTCGCTGTTGCAACATCCCGGGCAAGTGACACACCAATAGCTTTATAGACAGAGCTAAAGGGAATAAATCAGGGAATAAGCTAATGCAACTTCGGTGATTGCAACTGAGAGTGAACCTAGAGAAGGGAATCGGTGCAGGATGACGGAGGTGGATGGGCATGATCAAGTGAACAACAAGGCACGATTTTCAACACATACCATCAAGGATGGTTAGCATCATATGGAGCACAAGATTCTGTTGAATCATCATCAGCATCAAAGACAGCATTACATCGGTAGCACGTACCGAATGCTTAACTGCCATACAACCATGAAAAAATAAAGTCCCAAAAGATGGGGAAGGGTGGGACTTAAATAGCTACGGCTTCTAAAGAAGAGTAAGCACATACAAACTGGGAAGAGGTGCCTACACCTCGAATGAAACACATTCAAACAAGTTTCGTGAACGAGTAGAGCGACATCAGCACGGCAGCTTCCTTGCGGCTTTCACTGTCATGCATCATAATAAGCTTTTCTCGTCACTCCGCTTGACAACATACAAGGTTAAGCAAACACTCCAAAATGGTTAGTGAAAGACCGCCATTGAACACGGTTTCGGGACATATCCTGAAGCGTAACTAACCACTGCGATATCTGATCGCGGGGACACCAGCCTGGAAGACGCGCTGCGCTTACTTTGGAAAGGTTACTAGTAAGGGTTTTTAACTGTCTATGCCATGTGACTGTTTGGCCACCCCGAGATTTACGCCAATCAGTATGTGGCGTCGCAAAAAGAATCTGTTTCGGAAGTCGGTGGTCCGGCATTCATAAAACGTGACCCAGCCAGCGTAACCTATGCAGGTTGATCTGCTTCTCTATATCGACATTACTACCCAACAACTTATTTCGGAGAGCATCGGTGCGCATACGATTGTAACAGCTAACTCCTAGAATGCTACGGAGACACCGGTTGTCAAATACTTGGAGACGCTGAATGTGTTCTTTACGTAAGGTCCAGGTTTCGCACCCATATAGTAACACAGCGCGAACTGTCGCTTTATAGACTCTACCCTTAAGTAACAGAGATAGTCCTTTCTGACGCCAGAGGTGACCTAGATTGCGGAATGCTACGGTCGCTTTAGAGATGCGTGCCGATACCTCGTCATCTAAAGATGAAGAATTATTGATACAACTACCGAGATACGTAAAACGATCTACAATTTCAAGTGCCTGATTGTCAAGTAATAAGGTTTTGTTCGATATGTCGATGTCCTGCAGCAGAACACTACACTTAGAGGGTGCAAAACGCATTCCAAATGCGGGCACAATACTAGATAGCTTGTTCAGTATCGCCTGTGCATCTGTGTATGAGTCGAAGAGCAGAACTATATCATCAGCATAATCCAAGTCGAGAAGCTTGACGCCTGGCATTATGTGAACTCCGAAAGCTGGGGCACCATCGTTGCACAATTCCATAATTGCATCAATTACGAAATTGAACAAAAACGGAGAAATCGGGCATCCTTGTCGGACGCCACTTGTGGTGTGGAATTTGGGTGAGACTTCGTTGTAAACCATAACGCATCCGGATGTATGAGCATAAAGTGCACGTAGTATGTTGACATACTTTTGCGGAACGCCTTTGCACAGCAAGGTGTTAAACAGGACATTTCGATCGACTGAATCAAATGCTCCTTTGAAGTCTAAAAAGATGGCTATTGTCGGCTGTCTATAAGTGTGCCGCAGTTCTAGGATCCGTCGAAGAGTAAAAATGTGGTCGACACAGCCTCTGCCAGGCCGGAAGCCAGCTTGCTGCTCTCGGATCTGTGATTCCCTATGCGATGTTAATCTTCGAAGACATATGGACGCTAATAATCTCGTAATGATGGGAGTGAGACTTATCCCACGATGATTAGAGCATGAGCTTCGCACACCTTTTTTAAATATAGGTATGATAACCGATTCGCCCCAACTCGGAGTGACGGATTCTGATAACCACACTTCACGGAGCAGATCGCCTAATGTGCTGATTAGGACTTGGCCACCTTCTTTGAACAAGACAGGTGGTATGTCATCGGGGCCAGCAGCTTTGAATCGTTTCATGGATTCGATACATTCTTTAATTTCTAAATCATTAGGGGGATCTACGCTAACAGACCAAGGATCACACTGCTTCAAATGAGGGAAAGATTCTGTTGCAGGCGACCAACTGAATTGTTCTTCAAAATGTTCGGCCCAGCGTGACAGGCGGCGATTCTTATTAGTGATAAGAGTACCGTCTAGTTCAGCGATAGTCTCACTCACTCCTTTTTTCGTAGGCCCAGTCGATCGAATAAGTTGGAAGAGTTTTCGCACGTTACCCGCATTATTTGCTATTTCCATTTCTTCGACTTTTTTAGCCACCACCTTTCTCTGTCTAGTCTTAAGCTCCGTTTAAGTTCATTCCTCACGCGTCTACGCTCTGTGTTGTGTCCAGGACCATTAGGTATTTGGCGTCGCTGGTGAAGAATTTCTATAGAGCGCTGTGAAATCCAGTGGGACTTTTGGGTTGGTTGTGTAGTCTCACAGGCTGTTATTGCAGCGGCTCGCATAATCCCTGCTATTTTGTTCCACCTTTCATCGGCAGTTGCACACTGAGCAACTGGGAGTGAGTTACTCAAGGTGGTCCTATAAATGTCTTGAACTGCAGGCAGAGAGAATTTTTCGACTACAATGCGTTTCCCATTCGAAGGCTTCGTACCGGAGAACTTTAACGAGAACCTACATCGCACAAGAGCATGATCTGAATCTACGCAGGTATTCCAAAAAGAGCGGCAGTCCTCAATGCAACCTCTCCAGCGAGCACTTATGGCGATATGGTCGCTTTGGGCCGAAGGTTGGCTTCCATCCGGCGAGCGCCATGTGGCACATTGACATCTTTTATGGCGAAAGGAGGTGCTGCTAATGAATAATCGAGATTGTGCACAGAATTGTATAAACCGTTCACCATTATCTGTGCGTTGGCTTTCAAGACCAAACATGCCACCTAATTGTGATTCAGATGTATCTAAGCGACCCAGTCTGGCATTCATATCTCCCGCTAAGATAACAATATCGGAGCTTTTTGCATTTCGCAAAAGAGCATAAAGATCGTCGTAGAAGGCGTTCTTCTCGTCGTCGGAATTGGTGTTAGTCGGAGCGTAAGTTGCTACAATAAACAAACATCTCTGATTAGAAGATTTTGAGGTTGGTCTTATATTAGTGGCTAGTCTAACTGCGCACATCCTGCTATTCCAAGGAATCCAATCTATTAGACATGGTTCGGCACGTGAATTCAGCACTATACCAACACCCGCCTGTCCTGAGATGGCAGCTACAGAATCACCAGAGCAGCGTAAAAAGTAGCGAGTTGAAAGGTTTGGGGCAGTAAGTTCAGGAATTATGGACGGATCATATAAGCGCGTTTCCGATAAACAGCAAACATCAATAGATAGACTATCTAAGGTAAGAGCCAGTGCAGCTTGCTGGCCTATTTGTCTGAGAGTTCTGACATTCATTGCACCGATGTGAGCTGAAACCCGTGGTTTCAGAAAGTGGTCTGTAAATTCGCGAACAGAAAATGTTCCAACATGTTCAGCGCGGTCTTTTCTAAAGCTGGGATTGACAGACGGAGAGTTGTTAAGAATGGATGGGGGAGGGGAAGGGTCAGAAACAGTTTGAAGAGTAGGGCCAGCAGTAGCTTGTTTTCGCTTACCCGCCCTGCTGTATGCAGCAGGCAAGGCGACCCTTTTTATCGTGCGCGACGGCCGATGCACTATGGAGTTGGGTTTCGTAGTAATAGTCATGGTCATGGTTGTGGGCTGGGATACTGCCAGGTCGCCCATGCCTAGACAGGAGAACAATTAGGGTTCTCGACCAAAGCCTTTGGCTAAAAAGCCTGACCCACAAGGCAGCGGGTTAGGTTGAGACCGTGTTCGTCTGACCTCAATCCATTGACCTTCCTGGTATGGGTGACTCTGAAGGTGCTCGGAAGGCACCACCCAGCATAGCTCAATGGGTCATAGAGGTGCACAAACCATCGCACCACGTTAAGGTCCAGTCTCAGCGCGACGGATGGTGCTCAAGCTTGTATGAGCTCGCTTAGCAGATGGTCATTCCCTGTTTCAGTGCCAACAGGCAAACTGTCAGACGCGTTCTTACCCTCAAGAGGTTGCTCTCGATGCAACTCCTCATTGTACATCAAAATGTAGACAAGTATTCTGTTCCAAAGGTTGTTATAGCCGGGGGTGGCAGTGGGGATAAGCTCCCACTGTTTATAAAATGCTCCAAGATGGCGCGCGTCTCAATAGCCTCTGACAACCAAGTCCAGCTTCTGGCCTGCACGAGTGGCTCCCCAAGCCCGGCGGAACTGCTTGTACCATCCGGAGAAGGGGTGAGGGCAAGTGACTGACGCCTGAAAACAAGTTTGCTTCGGGCAGATGGAGCTCGTTAGCCCGGGAGGGCATTTCGTCGAGGGGAAGAAACACCCTGATTTTAAACCTCCGTTGCCTTGCGGGATACCCAATCGCGGGAAAGGCTTCGGGATTAAACCCTGAGGAAAAATCTGGAACGGTTAGTTGGTGCACACTACCTCTTTCTGGCAACTCCCTGCTGTCTTGCACGTCGCACTTGGTCGTGTAAAAGCTAGAGAAGCTGACTCGAACAAACGCCGACTGGTGCCGGGGTCGCCGCTTTGTACCCAAATTCCCAAGAATCTTCATTGAAGCCGACTCATCCTCCAAGAGGAGATAGTCGCACAAAATTAAAGTGAAAGTAAGACAAGTATTCGACACAAACATCGCATTTATGCAATTTGTTGACAGGTGAACAAGTCCTGCAAGTGATTCGCTTTAAGAATGATTGGTTAGAGCGTATGGTGGTGAGGTGTCGTAACGAAAGAAACAAAGTCACACCTGGTAAGCAGCACCAAAAATAGTGTAAGGCGAAACGAAGATCACCCGGTGAGGCTTTGGGAAATATAATAATTGGCTTGATAGTGGATATAAAACGGTGACTTACCGAGGGCGTCGGAAGCTACAAGATAATAACAAAACACACATGTATGGCATTTTGTAAATCAGATGAAACAGGACAAACATATAGAATGCTGGAAGAGAGGAAGTAGCTACGCAGACTGGCATTGCCGGAGCTTATCGATAGCGTGCGCATCACAAGAAGTAAAAACATTTACAGATGAGGCACTATAGTGCAACCACATCTTTATTCTTTATTCTCTATTTCTCATATCTGTCTAGGCGTGTGCAACCTGACAGTATCTTCGCCCACGTGCAGTCTCTGACTGTGCGGCAC
Organism: Atriophallophorus winterbourni; assembly: GCA_013407085.1. NCBI lineage: Eukaryota > Metazoa > Platyhelminthes > Trematoda > Plagiorchiida > Microphallidae > Atriophallophorus > Atriophallophorus winterbourni. The sequence goes on from JACCGJ010000151.1 coordinate 71,746, forward strand.
TTTGCCTGGATCAGGCTTGTGCTTTCATACCATACCATGCATCACTGTAAAGCAGTGGTGAGCCGGTGATTGTTCAGAATTCACATAAAGTGCCTGAAAAAGAAAGCTAAGCAGTGCCAAGAATAGTGTATACTAATCAACTAATCGAGTGTTCGATTTGGACCCAGGACATAACGTAGACTTGGATAACCTTCGGGATAACTCTGAGGCCAACCAGATCGTTTCATTCAATTGACTATAGCCGAGTTGGGCAACGTTACGCTTCTGAAACAAAAGCTTCATCACACCCAGCTAATTGGCATGGCAAGAAAAATGACTCACTGGCATTTCCCTCCACTTGACCTTACCGGCTGAGCCTAGGGGCTGTCAAGTCATGTGGGCAAGTCTAGGAACAGTACTCAAATTGCCAAACACAGAGTTTATCCGAGTACATCTGATCCAAGGAACACCGGAAACACCGGTTGACATCATTTTGTTCGAACTGAATGTATGAAATTCCGCTAAATGGCTCCAAAACCGAACCATTACTGGGCGTGTGTGTTAAGAATTATCTTCTAGCTGGGGAAAAAGACACTGATGTCAGCTGCAAGTACTGCCGACCGGCGGGAGAGATGGTTTCTCTCGAATCGGACTGTTTAGTCATATGAAACTCTATGAAGTATGAAACCGAAAGAGGTCAACAACAACAACAACATTTGGCAGAGTAAGTGGTGGTGAATAAAAAGGAGAATATTTCCCCGGGGCAACTGACGTGTACACGATACTCGGACTTCGAGTGAATGATTTTGTCGTGTTATGAAATGAAATGAACAGTGATCAAGTAAACGTAAAGAGAGAGTTACCTTCGAGTAAGCCGCGATGCGAAACTGCGAAAGAACCTCCCGGAACGACGAAAACCGGAGTGATATTCTTTCGCTTGATTAAGCTTCGGCGTGGGATTAATTTGGTCGGGTGGAGGAGTTCCGTCGACAGCTTGCGGGGCGGGACGCACAGACCATTGCAGCCTTGCATCTCGATTCGAAAAGCCGGTGCCGAAAGTTACTGAAGACGGGGCAGGTGCTGGTGGCTCCGGGGTGTTTGTCGTGCGTCGCTGGACGAGATCGCAATTCAAAGTATCCGTGGACGAAGAGTCTTCGTCTCCGCCGTTCAGAGTGGCATTTTGGCTGCGATTAGAGCTAGAATCGATGGAAGAATTGGCAGTCGCGTCACTCTTTTCGCCGTGCTTGGCCGGACCACGCCACGCAGAACCAGCCACGGTAAAACGATCACGTGTATTTCTCGCAAACTGATGGCGTTGCTCGGGATTCAACACATCGAATACTTTTGTTTTCGAATTCACGCGAACAATGGGAGCGGTATCTGGGGCTGTTGCGGTTGAGGGTTTTCGGGGACGGTGGCAGGAGAATGTTCTGGAAAACGATGTTCAGAAAATGAGCCAGCATGCACACTTGGTCAAACATGACTAATTAACGTGTTCGGGTATATGCCGAGCGGAAGGCAGAGACTACAGTTAGCTTCAGGAAAACCGTCATTTCACATTCTATTCCCATAAGACTAGATACACGAGGGTGTTAATACACACCAGGAATTGATGTGGTATCTTTATGGTTAACAGTGAATTTTCAAAGCAACAGGGTCAATTTAGATAAAACACCGAATGAGCACGTGTCAGATGAGTGAGCAACAGCCAAACACGTCATTCTAGCCCGCAAACTCATGTATGAGTCAACCTCCTGTCGTTTTTTTCATTACAAATCAACAGGGCATGAATTCATCTTCTATATCTCAACTATTCCAAGAGTTCATAGTAAATGGTGGCAGACGAGTAAGTGCAACACCATACTGGCAGCGAGGAAGCAATGGAACGCAATGGTCCAAAGGTAATGTATCTGTCATCATCATCATCATCATCATAGACAGCTTTACATCGGTAACACGTACCGAATGCTTAAGTGCCACACAACCATGAAAAAGTAAAATCCTAAAAGATGGGGAAGGGTGGGACTTAAATAGCTACGGCTGCTATAGAAGAGTAAGCACAAACAAACTGGGTAGAAGTGCCTACACCTCGAATGGAACATGCATTCAAACAAGTTTCGTGAACGAGTAGAGCGACATCAGCATGACAGCTTCCTTGCGGCTTCCACTGCCATGCATCATAACAAGCTTGTCTCGTCACTACGTTTGACAACATACAAGGTTAAGCAAGCACTCCAAGAAGATGCTTAGTACAAGACCGCCATTGAACACGGTTTTGGGACATATCGTGGAGCGTAACTAGCCATTGCGATATCTGATCGCGGGGATACCAGCCAGGAAGACGTGCTGCGCCTACTTTGGAAAGGTTACTAGTAAGGGTTTTTACCTATGCCATGTGACGGTTTGGCCACCCCGAGATTTACGCCAATTAGGATGTGGCGTCGCCATTGAACACGGTTTGGGGACATATCGTGGAGCGTAACTAGCCATTGCGATATCTGATCGCGGGGACACCAGCCTGGAAGACGCGCTGCGCCTACTTTGGAAAGGTTACTAGTAAGGGTTTTTAACTGCCTATGCCATGTGACGGTTTGGCCACCCCGAGATTTACGCCAATTAGGATGTGGCGTCGCCATTGAACACGGTTTGGGGACATATCGTGGAGCGTAACTAGCCATTGCGATATCTGATCGCGGGGACACCAGCCTGGAAGACGCGCTGCGCCTACTTTGGAAAGGTTACTAGTAAGGGTTTTTAACTGCCTAT